>JAYXIM010031668.1:0-262928 GCA_037575425.1 Anastrepha fraterculus | reverse complement strand
TTTGATTGTCACGGCAAGGTATTGGCGAAGTAGAAAACAAAAAATGAATTCGCCTTGTTTTATTCTGGGCTGACAGCCACATGAACACGGCGAAAGAAGAAAACAAATCAGCTGATTTACCAACACCACCTTTAATAGGCTCGCCTTGTTTTCAATTTTGTCAAAACTTGGTTTTGACAATCAAACGCGCAAAACATTGTTGTTGGTCTAGTGGCAGTACCTGTAATGAGAGCGCTTTGATTTTATTGATTTCTAATGAAAATATTTTTGCTTTTCATATAAAAACCACATAAATAAAATTTTAAAACTTTAAGCAAATTAAAAAAATAATAATTTTTTAATGTTAAATTTCACACTTTTTAATCATATATAAAAAAAACAATTCAAGTACGCATTTTCAAAGCTTATTGAATTTTGGTCCAATAAAGCGCAAGTTTCAAGTGACTTTGATATACATTTTTTTTTTTATCGGCTTGTACCTTTGCTCTTTGTAATAAATTTTTTATGTGAAAGAAAACTCAACACCGTCGGTAAAAAAACAAAAGAAAACTATAAAATGTTTTTTTAATCAACGCAATTTTTGAGCCACTTCAAACTTGCACTTTGTTATCACAAAATTCAATGGACTATGCACCGGCATGCCTAATATTTTTCTAGAAATTGCTATTAAACAGTTTGCAGTTTTGATAAAAAGTTGTTAAAATTTTTTTTTCTTTAATTCGCTTTATGTTTTAAAAACATTCAACCACTTCATCATAAACTCAACAACCGAAAAGCGAAATGAATCCTATTTAGAGCGCACTTTTGCACGTTTTTATGTTTCTAAGTACTTCCATGCACTCTGGTCATGTAGTAAATCAGTCACTTCTGGAATGACAAGTTTTCAAATTAATAGTGGACTGATCAGTGCCAATTTAAATGTACTACACACACGAGCTACTGGTTTTTCCATAGCGTGACTTGGTTGCTAGGCTCAAAAATTTAATTCCATACACGACATCAAAGGAAAGGGTCGTAGCATTGGCCGATAGAATTTGACTCATAAATGGTACTACTTACTTAGCTTGCTTTTCTATACACCCAGGTGTATATTTCAGCACGTAATTGTGATCGTATCCCTTAGCGATGCCGGCAATTTTCTTCAGCCCTTCACCCACATTCGTCCACTTCCGCACGTCCAATGGGTGATCGTCCAAGCAAATAAATTTGCCATTAGGCACAGTATCTTCATCCATATCTGTGATGCACTCAGCCTTAATTTTGACGATATGCTCCGACATGCCTTGCTTGCCGGAGTTCTTAAGGAACAAATAAAGCACAAAACCACACGTTTATTAGACTTCATTAATATTCATTAGCTACTCACATGGCCCGCCAAATTGAAGTATGCGTGATTAGTCATATTGACCGGTGTCGGCTTGCTGGTGGTTGCTTCCAAGCAGAAACGCATACAATTATCATCGGTGATGGTGTACGTAGCGGTAGTCACCACTTCACCGGGGAAGCCCTCATGCCCGTCGGGCGAAACGAACTTGAAAACAACACCATCTGGTCGCACATGATCCACCTCCCATATAACCTTGCTGAAGCCATGAGTGCCACCATGCAACATGTGCTTACCTAAGAAATTTTTGGTGACTTCATACCGTTTGCCGTCAAGCGTAAAATTTCCATTGCCGACGCGACTACAAACACGTCCCACTGTACAGCCGATGTAGGGATTATTTGTGGTCAAGTAGCCTGCATGGGAAAAGCGTACATGTTGGACGTTTATACAAATACATAAATAGCAGCCGTTGACAACCAAAACTCACCTTCAATATTATCGAAGCCCTGCGTAATGTCATCAACCATGCCATGCGAATCGGGCACCTTTAGTGATGTGATTGTGGCACCGTAGGTTATCAACTAAAAGTGGTTAATTAGCACTAGCAAGAATTTGGAAATTTGGGTCTTATGCGACTTACCTGCATCGACATCCGGCGATCGTTGCTGATCGTAAAGCGTCTGATCACCTCCTCCTTCTTAGTTAGAGGATTAGTTGTGGTGCCGAAAGTATCCTCCGTCACACAAACCATTTTGGCACTAAATTACTTAAAATTTTGCTTCTTTAACACGGCTACAGGGGATTTTTGCGGATTTTTGTTTGTTTTATTTTCTTGTACAATGTAGATACATGTGTGTATGTATGTATGCAGTTAAATTTAATTTTTTTTTTTTTGCGAAAATAATCGCCCTTCAGGCGATACTTTTCTGGAAATCGGCTCTAAATGAAAACTTGATATTTTTCGTTGGTTGTCATCTGCTTAGTTGACTGATTTTTTACACAATAAATTTTTTTCTGAATCGAAAGTATATAAAGTAGTTTTCAGCTGAGCTGCTAGAACTACATTGCTTGCGCTTATCAACGCTGTTTGGCTGTTTGTGTTTCAACCGCTGCGCGTCTTTCAATTCACATTCAACGCCGCTGTTAGATGTTAGAGATGCGATAAGGTTAGCTGAGCGTCCAATCGCTCATACACTGACGTGCACAACAATTTTAAATTGCCACTTGTAGTGTTGTTGCTTTAGATACGAGCGCTTGCTAAATATGCACTTGCGTTCGTTATACAATGTTTTTATACTCTAAATATAAGTACCCCTTAGGAAATTTCACCAGCTCTGAGCTGATGCAGTTCTAGTGAGTTCGGAATCATGACTAGTTCCCGCTTCTTCTGTTTATCTTTTCCATTTCAATAGCTAAATTAAGGTTTATTTAAAGGTGGCCTTTTTTTAACTTATTCATTTAGTAAATTTCGAAGTAAAGGGTTGTTATATTTCAATGTGAACAACACCTAAACGCCAAGTTTTTTCTGCATTTCATTTGACATTTTTCAATTTCAGACTAATTCAATTTGAACCATGGAAAGATACACAATCGAGCAACGCGTTAAAGTTATTCAGGCTTATTATGAAAACGGGCATTCAAATCAAAATGCATATCGCGCACTTCGTGAAGAAAATCATCTTCAGTGATCAGGCACATTTTCACCTCAGTGGATTCGCCAATAAGCAGAATTGCCGCATTTGGGCGCATGATAATCCAAGAGTGATTGCCGAAAAACCAATGCACCAAAAACCAAAGTGACTGTTTGGTGCGGTTTATGGGCCGGCGGCATCATTGGGCCGTATTTTTTCCAAAATGAGGCCGGTCAGGCAGTTACTGCGAATAGTGTTCGCTATCGTGAGATGATAACGAACTTTTTATGGCCCGAATTGAGAGATATGGATGTGGACGATATGTGGTTCCAACAGGACGGTGCCACTTGTCACACAGCTAACGAAGCAATGGCTCTTTTGCGCGAAAAATTTGATGACCGATTAATCTCACGTCGCGGCGATGTCAATTGGCCGCCAAGATCATGTAATTTGACACCGTTGGACTTCTTTCTTCGAGGTTATTTGGAAGAAAAGGTGTACGTTGATAAGCCAGCAACAATCCAAGAGCTAAAGAATGAGATAATTCGTCACATTAACGGCATAGAACCTCAATTATGCCTCAGCGTCATCGAAAATTTGGACCATCGGATGGAGGTGTGCCGCCGAGGCCGCGGCGGCAATTTGGCCGATATTTTGTTTCATACGTAGTTGAGCCATACCAATATTATCATAATAAGGAGACATGACAATAATTTAAAAAAAAAATTGTATTTTATTTAAAATCAACACCGGCCTTTGAAACTCAACCACCCGTTACAAAGTTTCTTACAGCCTCTTAGAACTTACACTATTTGTAAAAATGTATAATTTTACATATTTCGTAATTCTGCAACATAATTCGTAACTATTTAAAAAATTCATTGCGTGACAATTTCAACTTATACATATTTAGATGTAGATAAAGCAAAAGTCGAAGGACTTAAAGTCTTGTAAAACTCATTCAATGTTCTAATCAAAGGTGCTTTCAACGCATGAACAGTTCTAACCCGCCCTAGGCAGAATATGTCATAACTCCGAAGATTTTTTCGAGGTATGTCAAAATAAAGTGAAAATGAATAAGTGAAAGAGTAAAGGCAAGCCAACCGTTCCGTTTATTTCGGAGCGCCCGCTATTGAGAGGAGAAGCACTTTTGGTATTTTATATATTTCCTCGTAAATAAGACGAGCTCCCTCTTCAGAGGATTTATCGAAAGGCCGCAATTTGCGGTCCAACTCACAAGTAGAATCGGATAACCCTGCATCAATTCCATTAGAGTATCTAAAACCATCCCTCTGGCAATAAAACAAATAGATCAAGATCTAGAAGTTGAAAAGCGCTTTTATAATATTTTGAGTTTTGATATATCAAATGGTATATCAGCTGTTGAGCCATTTTTATTAGCAATATTTTCTGTAATGTGACTAAATGTTGCACACTTAGTATTTAATATAAGAAAGAAGCATCCGAAAAGGTGTTAATTTAAACAATATTGAGTGAGTCAAGAGCCACCCCAACATAAGCTTTAAAAGTTTCATTCCGTTCAGGCCTAAATTTTTCTCACGAACTTTTTAAAATTTCAGAGTGAAAATCTTTGTTGGATTGAAAATTTTTATGAATTCAGAAATATAGGTGAGTAACATTCGAGGTAATACACAAACGTCGTTTTGATTGCTTCATCGATTTTGTCCATTTGAAGGCATTATTTTCTTGAATTTGAAGCAAACAACTATTCTATTCCGACTCAGGTCACCACGAAATTGGAGCAGAAGCAGTAGTTAACTCATGACGCCACTGTCTTAATGTGCGAGGAGGGCAATTTCGTTTTAAGTGATACAATTTGCAGGTGAAGAAGTAGTATTTAGTAGTAGTATAAGCGCTTCATTAGTTCATGTTTTCCCTACTGGGTGCTCAGTCAGCTAATTTCCTAAGGAAAATTATTTAATTGAAAGTCACCGCAAACCGTAGTCGTAGTAGCCGAGTGTATTTGTGTGCAACTTCTATTTGGTGAATCTGAATTCGATGCCCTTCATGGAGGAAAAAAGTCAAATTATTTAGGAAAATTCTTCACTAATAGCTGATGCCTATCGGATGGAAATAACAAATCTTCGAGTGACTTTCTATCATGAAAGAGATTCTCTTAAAAACTATTTGCAAGCCACTAAGTGGAGGAAAAGCTCGGCCAGACTCCTAGTAGTTGGTGTACTCACCAATTATACAAATGGACATACATATAGGAGTGTGGGGGTAAATCACCGCAAACAATGTGTGTTTTTTTTGTTTATTTTATTTTGAATTTGCACAGTTTATCTATACAAAGAAGATTTAACACCATAAATACCAAAGGATTTAAGTAATGATTATTTGCAAAACTTTTAAAGCAATAAAATTAAATATTTATACTATTCGTTTTTTAGTAGTTGTTGTTTCCTCATAAACTATAAAACTATTTTGTGTTGACCTGATGAGGGCTTGCCTTTGCACTCCCACTCTCCCTAGTGAGCCCACACAAAAGCCACAAATAGTTTTTCTAATAATCTACGTTTGTGGAAGTATTTGTACTTGTATATGTATTTCCGAGGAGCGATCGCCATTAGAGAAAAATTTTGTTTTAATATTTACAAAAATAAATTACTATAATTACTATCGAGGTCGTGCAAATCTACGGGGCGCTATTAAGGGCTTATATACACTTGTAAGGCTGAGAAATCACGTTTTTTTTTTTAGAACGATTTTACAAATAACGACTTTATTCAACAAGTACTATTTTTAATTATTCAAATAATGCCTACTTTAGAGTTAATTATATCACGTAAAGTTAGTGAAATTATTGAAGCGCACGGCTCCTGCAGAGGATCTCCCAAGTGTCCTCCAAAAAAAAGCGTTCGGCGGCGGGCAAAATATCTCAGGTTTGGATTAACTAAAATCAAAAAGTAAATTAGATCCTTTTTGTGGATAGATAAAGCTAGGTATTGATCGAAGGAATAGTCAAAATTTAAATTTTTGATAAAATGGCGGCTATAGGAAAGAAATTCGAATTTTATACAAACATTTTCGCGAAAAATTGCCTAAAAAAACTGAAAAAATCATCAGAATTCTCATTCCTTCTACTAATACCTGGAGAATATATCTGAGAAGGTTGTGTTAAAATTTCAAGACGATCGGTTCAGCCGTCAGCGGTTTGAGAAATCGTGTCCACCGACTTCGAAAACACGGTTTTGAGAAAAACGCGTTTAAAGTTTGAAAAGCACCTTACGTAGGATAAAAGTTCTCTGAAACGCCTTTTCAAATTTGCGTGTATCTTTGAAAATATTCACCGGAACGATATTAAATTGTTTGTGTGCATTCTTAAATATATGTACATTAAGAAAATAAAATAAAAACAAAATCAATTTTTTGAAAATTCTAGCTGTATATAACCCCTTAAAACCAATAGCAGCATATGGCTGCGAAGCATGGCTACTGACATCCAACATAAAGAATTATCTTTGAGAAGAAGGATATTTGGACCAATGTGAGAAACTGATGGATCTCACAGCTGATATCAGGTCAAAGCATTGCGCGTTTCGCTAAAGCTCAGCGGCTGAGTTGGTTTTGGTTGGGACACCTACTCAGAATGGGCGACAGCAGAATTACGAAAGAGACCTTCAAATCTCTTATTAGGGGCAGTAAAAGGCATGGAAGACCACCAAGAGATGTACAGACGAAGTTGATGCAGATTTACAGTGCGATTGTGAAGGAAACGCTGGCTCACCCCGAGCTGTAATTGCTATGATGATGATGAATGATGATGATGACGATTGACAAGATTTTCTAATTTCAATATTTCCTTCTAATATAATTTTATAAATACATTTTTTTATGAAAATATCTACGTGGAATCCAGCGGGACAAAACTGCACTTTGCTCTTGGAATGCATGCATCTGTGTTTCAAGCGATGAACTTTGTTGTGGAAAACAAACGGAGAGGCAGATCTATATGTGTCTGCAGCGACGGCCAAGCTGCGCTCATGGCCTTAGATAGCCCACCAGCCACTTCAAGGGTAGTCGAGTCCTGTAAATCCAGGCTGAACTATGTCGGTAGACATAATAGTCTGATGCTAACATGGGTCCTGGCAGGCAGAGAGAGGCTGCAGATGGACTAAAGAGATGTTACCAGAGGGAACTCTAGGAGGCTGGTTGAACTGATGAGGGGTCACTTTCCATGGGCAAAGCACATAATTTAGTTTTAAGAATTGAGTCACCATCAATAATAAAGTTACCTTCGAAAAGAACGCATTATTATTATATCTTAGTTTAGTTAGTCGTGAGTTTGTATATAGAAAAGAAGTCAAACGTCTTCTTGTGTCAAAGAACTTTATTGAACTCCAATTTTTACAAAGACTCTTCTTAGCTTAAAGCTTAACTAATATTTAACATTTAATGAGAATGGGAGAAAGTAAAACTAGCAATGAATGTAGGAATGCATGTTGTGTGTATGTTGAGTGCGTGAGTAAGCGTGTGGGTGTAGAGTGTGAGAAAGTATGTAAAGCAGTTGTTGGTTTAAATAAGAGTTAGCATAAGTAATTACATATAAGAGTAAGATTAAGTTAGAATTAAGAGTAGGTATAATATAGGAATAGGTATATACGTATATAGGGTGATCATGTAACTATATCATTTCATTATTCTTTAGTTGCAGTAGTCAGTTTTGAATCAGGTTTTCTCGACTTCTTGAAATAAATAAATAAATAAAGGTAGTCGATAAACGGTGCTCATTGAGAACAGTCATTGTCGATCGTTTGCGCATTAACAGATTAACTGTTGTTATCTTCTTTCTGTATTCTCGTTATACTTAACCTACACGTGTTTTTCTTTGGTGTAAGATGGCGTCCTCCTCTGGAGGGAACTACTACGAGCTGCTTGATCCAGGAGACAGCGCTCGGAAATCTCCTAATCAGAAACGGAAAAAAAGTGAAGTGAATATCAACAGTACTACTTCTTTCCCACTATTAGGACATAAAACCCCCCAATTTAAAGTGCAGTGCCCAAAATTTGTAATAATTAAAAGTACAGTGCCGGAAAAGCCAATTAACAACTTCAATATATTTCTTGTGTCGAAAGCACTTGAAAATATCTGTGCTGAACCGCCACAACAAATCTCCTTTACTCGTGACGGGAACTTGTTAGTGCTTACAAAAAACGACATGCAAACAAATAAATTCCTTAAAGCAAAAAACTTAGCTAACGTCTGTCCGATAATATCTGAATTACATCCAACCTTAAACACTGTCAAAGGTGTCATTTTTGCACCTTCACTAAGGCAACTATCCGATAAAGAAATCGTAGAAGGCCTTAGAGATCAAGCAGTAACAGACTGTCAAAAGATTAAAAAATTTGTTGATGGGGAGCTTGTGAACACCTCACTGCACATCATCTCGTTCCAGAAATATGAAATTCCTAAGGAAATAAAAATTGGTTTTCTAATCTGTAAGGTCGAACCATATATACAAGCACCTATCCAATGCAAGAACTGCTTCAAATTAGGGCATACCAAAAAATATTGTAGAAGCGATGAAAAGTGCGAGGTATGCAGCGCAAATGTTCACGAGCCTACCATGTGCAAAGAGGTTAAATGCATTAACTGCAGTCATGCTCATAGAGCCAACAACAGAAACTGTCCCGTTATACAAGCAAGAGCAGAAACAATTAAAATAAAAACCATAACAAAGTGTACATACAAAACAGCTATAGAAAAATCCCAAGCCAAAGCTTACGACATTCCAACAGAAACACTGGAAAAAGCTACAGAACTGAGAAAAAAACGTCTCTCTTCTCAATCAAAAACTATTCAAAACAACCAATCCAATAACGCACCTAATTCGAATAATGAGATAATTCACTCTCTTCCCACTCACGGAAATCACACAAAAGAAAACGAAAACAATAACAAAAGCTCAACATCAATTTCTACAAAAATATCAACACCAAATGAAATAAACAACAACAACTGTACCACTAATAACAAATTTTATTCTTTCGCAAAGCAGTCCGACTCTTCAGTCATACAACAATACGTACAATATAACACCCCTCCTAATTTGGATATGTCGATGGAGTAAAAAGCTGATGTGGCGGGCTCGGGGCGGGAGCGACAAGGACCACTAGCTACGGCTATTGGTGGTTGTTGCTTCTGTCCTGAGTCCGTCATAAGTCTGTCTCAAGTGTATATAATTAATATATACTTGATGAGGCTTATTTTTCTCTCTATCCCTCTTATGGTCCTAAAGATTCTGCAGTGGAATCTGAAAGGTTACTATAATAATCTACATGAGCTTCAACTAATAATCGATAAATATTCTCCCGACATCATTGCTCTCCAAGAAACACACCTAACTACTCATTCAATTAACTTAAATAATTATGCATATTCTTTATGTAACACGCTAACGCAAGCAAATGCAAAAGGTGGTACTGCCTTATTTGTAAAGAAATCGCTACAACATAAGTTTCTACCATCAAACCCGAATATGTGCGCGGTGACTGCAATAATAAAAGCCGAAATTACAGTTGCAATTTGTTCTATCTATATAACTCCTGGGGAAAATATACCAATTAGTGATTTACGTGCGTTTTGCGATAATAACCAGTGTGGCACAATGATTTTAGGTGATTTTAACGCTCATAGCAAATTGTGGGGATCGCCTCAAACAGATAGAAGAGGAACTGTCATAGAAAACTTTCTATTAAATTCAAATATGTGTACACTAAATGATAGATCCCCAACCCACTTTTCGACTAGGTCAACTTTCACACATATAGATCTGTCTTTGGTTACCACACATCTTCGCCCTTTCTTCACTTGGGAAATTGACTCACACCTCCACGGTAGTGATCACTTCCCAATCTTTATTGAACTTTCTAAGATGGGAGATACATATAACTCAAACAGAGTGATTAACAAACTGACTCGTTTTAACACCGACCAAGCTGACTGGGCCAAGTTCCAAACTAAACTCGAGACTCTTCGTGAACAATTTTTAGTATCCTCTAATATAAATAAAACTGCAGCGGTGTTCCACAGGCTTATTACTGTAGCAGCAAATGAATCGATACCACGTGCTACAAAACAGTTTAGCAAACGCACTACATACTGGTGGAGTGGGGATTTATCCAACTTGCGCAACCTAAAAACTTCAGCTTGGAGAGAGTTTAAGAAACAACCAACAGTAGTTAACAGAATAGTATACAAAAAAGCGAATGCAATTTTTAAGAGAGAATGTAAAGCCGCTAAAAGAATTTCCTTCACCAAATTCACTGAATCAATTAATCCACAAACATCTGTTAAGTTTTTATGGGGCAAAGTTAACAAGCTATACGGGAAGGCAACGTCGCTACATGTACGGGTATTGGAGACGGAAGAGGGGGAACAGTGACAGACCCACACAACATAGGTCAAAGTTTTGCCAGTACATGGTCAGAGCAATCAAAAGACTCTAATTTCGCTAGCTCCTTTATCTCCAACAAATCAAATTTAAATCTTTCCAGAAGTTATATAGTGGATACCATTGCCAACTTCTTAGAAGATCCAATAACTCTGATAGAATTTGATTCTGCTCTCAACACTGCCAAAGGTAAGTCCGGTGGCTTCGATAAAATATCTTACTCAATGTTAAAACACCTTCCATATGGCATAAAACAGAGGTACATCCAACTTTATAATGAGATTTTCCAGATGGGACATATCCCACAAGAATGGAAAACAGCGACAGTTCTACCCATTCTAAAGCCAGGCAAACCTAAAACAGAGGTTAATGGATACAGACCGATTTCCCTTCTGTCGTGCCCCGCAAAAATTCTCGAAAAGATTGTAGCTAAAAGACTTACGTGGTTTTTATCTAGGAGAAAGCTGATAAGCCCGCATCAAATGGCATTTAAGTCAGGGAAAAGTACGTTAGATGCACTACTGCATATTGATAACCAGATTGCACAATCCATATCCAGGCGGCACCACATATCCATTTTATCAGTCGATTTTGAAAGGGCATATGACCGTATTGGGAAGCATGCAATCCTCAATCAACTGATGGAATGGAAAGTAGGACCAAAATTACTCAGATATATTCACTCATTCTTATCAAACAGAAAGTTCCGTATTAGAGTTAACGGTATATATACAAAAACCTATCCACTTGAAAACGGTATACCTCAAGGCTCACCATTGTCAGTCATACTATTTCAAATTGGCACAGAACATATCAACAAAATAATGCTTGGGTACCCATGCTTCAACTATTGTATTTATGCAGATGACTTTTACCTGCTAGCAAAAATTAAGAGCGAGGAAGAATTCAAGAGCAGATTAAGTGCGCTTTTCCAAGAAATCTTGGACTGGTGCCATTACTCTGGTTCGCAGATATCTTTTCCCAAAACAAAATTATTACATGTATGTATGAAGACTAGCTGTAGATTAAGCGATCTCGTTATAGATAATAAGCGAATAGAATATGTTAAGTCACTAAAGATACTAGGATTAGTCTTTAATAATAAGTATACGTGGTCGGCACACATAGAAGCCTTAAGAGTATCATTATTTAATCGATTAAATCTCATTAAATGTCTAACATCATACCACAGTAGCGCTCATCCTAATAGCGTCATTAATATTACAAAGGCGTTGGTGCTTTCGAAAGTTGATTATGGTCTCGCTATATACGGCAACACTTCGGAAAGACAACTCAATAAACTCAAGGGTGTTTACAACGCAGCAGCAAGACACAGCATAGGAGCGTTTCGCATTACACCTATAAAAAATATATATGCCGAGACTGGCATCCCAGATATCATCAGTAGATAGGAAGAGGTCACATCTAAACAAATCCCAAAAGTCATTTTGTACACGGATAAGCAGTTGGTCACTAATACAAATCAATTGGCCACAAGGAAACGAGACCTACGATTCCCCCCAGCAATATGTGCTATCATTAAAAATGGGTATAAGATTGGCATTAGTATTAGGGCATACAAACTATACTCGCCTCAAAAACCCCCTTGGCATTTCAGTACAAACTCTATAGTCACGGACCTAATGCAGCTACCAAAATCAACAACGAATTCACAAGTCTTTATAACATCGTTTAAGGAAGTGGTTTCCAAATTCAGACTGCAAAACTGGAATTAATTTATACAGACGGTTCAAAAACGGAGCATGCTACCTCGTTTTCAATTATTAGTAGCGACCTCCGACTTGAAAAACTCTTTCGTCTTGATGAAAACAGCTCTATCTTTACCGCTGAGACTCAAGCATTGCTAGGAGCCGTTAATACGTGTAAAGTAATCCAAGGAAAACATCTGATTTGCTCTGACTCATTATCGGCCATAAAAGCACTGCTTAACATTCAACACAAAAACGAGACTATTCAAAAGATCAGAAATGCATTAATCCAATACCCTACTAAGATAAAAATAATGTGGATTCCAAGTCATGTTGGCATCCGTGGAAACGAACTAGCTGACGAAGCCGCAAAATTTGCTACAACAGCACCTATCATCACTCAAAAAACTATTAACAAAAGTGACATCATAAGGTCAGTAAGATACCACTACTCCCAAATAAATAGAAATAAATGGAGCAGATACATTGACGGGTACAAAAGTTTCAACGAAGAAGGATTAGCCGTTAAGTATCCATATAATTTTTCCAGAAATGAACTTATAAAATATACACGCTTAAGGCTCTGCCATACGCGACTAACACACAAATATATTATGGAGAAAATACCACCGCCAACATGTCAATGTTGTCTAACCAGCGCACTAACTTTCGAACATTTAGTTTACAACTGTAGCTATATTAAGAGTATGCAACTACAATTATTCAATGAAATATGTTTTCCCAAATTGTTAAAAAATGTTACCTCAGAAAACATTACCAATACCATATTGCTCTTAAAAAGATGTGGCATTTATTATTCAATTTAAACAACTTTAATAATTATCTGTTCAATCTATTTTAGGCCGAGGACCACAGTTGTTAGTTGCCTAGTTTTACAGTTTATTTATGTAATTTAATTATGTAAGTAAATTTACTAAATAAATAAATAAATAAAAAATAAATAAATAAATAAATTGCGAAATCTATTATTCTAAGTTAGCAGCCACTATGGAAATTAGTACCAGCAGGTTCAGCTTAATAGACGATGATAGAAGATGAAAATAGTCGATATTCGACACCTTAATTAAAATCGCGCCATCAATGACAAATTGCGAAAATACGAGCACTACATTTCAGATCCGACTGACGATAGTCAGGTTTTGAATGTCATTCAGCGAGTGTCATTCCAAACCCTTCTGAACTCTCACTTCGTGAATGTAGTTCGTGGAGACCAACCATAATTCCATACTTCACTGCGGTGTATTCAACATACCTACACACTAATGTATTGACATAAAACAGCACCTTCCCGAGGTCTGCCATCGCATAGCATCAATGACAACAATTGTGAGCTTCACAGATCTTAACAGACTTTGAGTAGCGACGCAGCAACAATAAAACTGTGCTTACATGTAAGAAAATTGTGTGCTAAGGAGAAAATATTATGTTAAATTAGTATTTTCTTCAGACTAACTCATTAAACCAGTAGCGAAAACGAAGGCACATTGTTACCTTGCAGTTCTCTAAGTAAAATGCGAAATCCCTTCGATATTAACCTATATTTGCAAACGCATTTGTAAACACCAGTACATACATACTTCTTTACTGCAATCAGAGCACAACTCGGAACAGTTGTTATTAACTTTTCACTAAACTATTTACAAAATAATTGAGAAAACAATAGCAGAAAGAACGCACTAGCAACACAAACAACTTCCAAGTGCAGCAGTCTGATAGTCGTAACAAAAAAACAGACAACTACAACTAAAACTACAACAACATTAATTGCTATAGTTAACAAAAGAGTTTCCAAAGCTGACTCTACACAGATGTTGCTGTGGGCAACAATAATAAGAGTAAAAGCAATTCCATTCAATGCATTCCATATCGAAATATAAGTGCGTATTCTATTTGCTGCAGATAAGTATGTCCGCCTTTCACTTCTCTACGCCAAGCTCCCAGTGTTGGGTCGGAAAATTTTGTTATTATGTAGTTTGTGTAAGTGTAAGTGTAGCATTCGTACGCTCTCATTCAGGCTATGATAAACTTTTGCTGCGCTAATAATCCAACTCCCAAACGATGTTGGGAGTACTTGGAGAGTTGCACAAAAACAACAGCTGCTTTTGTTACTGTTGTTCCCTCAGGCAGCGATGACTGCCTGAAACATTGCTTTTTCAACCAGCCGTTGGTGATTTTGTGGCAATGCATTTGCTTGGTTCCTTTTTTGCTCATCGCATTATAATTGCCATATTTTGCTTGTTTGTGCAAACAAATAAGAGGAGATTTTCATTTATTCGCATAGTAATAAATATATGTGTATGTATGTATGTTTATTATTTAGTATTAATGTGCCTGTCAGTAATTACATGGCATTGGAGAGTCTACAGTATTAACTTTTTAGAGAGGAAAACTCTTAAATTGGAGTTTGTTTTGTAGCTGTCTCGCAGTTGCGGTAGTTGTAAATAGTTATTTCATATATTTTGATGTAATGATGTGATAATGTGATCAGGTGTGTATGTTCAATGCATGAAATGTATATAAACTTGTGCGCTTATAATTAGTTACTTTATCTTTTTACAATCTTCGCAAGTTTTGTGAGCATGAACAAATTTTTTTTTTGTTAATTTTTTACAAAAATATAGCTCGTTTACAACAAAAAACATATAAATCGGGACTTTCTTCAAAATTCACAAAAATTTAACGAACTTTAAAAAAACAGTATCAAAATGTTAAACATTTATTTTCAGAAGGGTTATAGTCCATTTGATATAGTCAAGGTTGAGGTTAAAAAGGGCTGCTCACAAGGCGGTGTAATCTCTCCCCTACTTTGGTGCTTCGTGGTGGACTCTCTTCTTAATGATCTGCAGGAAATTGGACACATCCAAGCCTACGGGGACGATGTGTGCGTATTAATTTCAGGACGATCACTTGAAGCTATAGGCAATAAAATGCACGTAGCTCTAAATAATATTGAGCATTGGTACGAATTGCATGGTCTTTCGGTGAATCCTATAAAAAGTACCTTAGTAATTTTCACTAGAAAACGCAATATGGAAGGCCTGCTACTACCCACATTGAAAGGGGTAACACTGCAACTGTCTTCTGGTGTTAAATACTTAGGAGTAATCCTAGATAGTAAGCTTACATGGAAGAAGCACGTCGAGCAGAAGGTCTCACGAACACTAAAATTCTTCTGGCAGAGAACCTTTGGCATGGGCTCTTAGACCGGCGATAGTATACTGGTTGTACATCACCCTGATTAGAACCCTTATTACATACGCCTCTGTAGTATGATGGAAGGCTAAAATGGTTAATTCCAGAGTAAAATCCCTAAACAGGCTACAGGGAAGTGTGTGCTTAGGTATCACAGGTGCGATGAGTACGATATCTGGTTAAGGGCATCAATGCCATCCTGAACTTGCAACCTCTAGATCTTCGAATTCGAAAGGAAGCTATGAAGACGGCGCACAGTGCGGCCGATTCCCAAAAAGCTGGCCAAAAGTCGAAAAAAAAGTTTCTAGATAGAGTTTTTTTGTCTTTGGGATAGCTACAGTAATGCCTCGAGTAGTGAAAACCGTTCATAGCAACGTCCTGTACCCTAAGTATCCTCTGTATTTTCAGTCGCAACGTGGCCTTCGTTTGAGCATCGTATTACTGTCGATGAACAGTGAAAGTTGTACACATTTGAAAGATTTTGTAATGGAGTAAATTGAACAAAACCAAATGGAATCATCTTCGGAAGGTTAGTTAAATACGAGAAATCTTTAGTACATATCAATACCTCGACACAAAATTTTTAGCTGCAGCAATACGTAGATACATTTTTTGTATAAAATAAATAAAATTTGAGTTTTCAAACTGTATAGTAATACAACGCCGTCATATGCGGCTTTGAAACCTATTAAAGGTTACTCAAAAAAGTAATGGTTACTGAATAAAACAAGATTCAGCTGCTACCACTTGCTACCTTGCGACCCCGAAAACATATAAATTTACATGCATCTTGATTATGTTCTAGAATATACGCTATTTCACGTGAGGGGGTGGCCAATAGGGGTGGAAGGGGGTGGATTTTCAAAATTTTAAGATCAAATTCGTAATCAGCGACCCCGACAACCCCCGAGTAAGAAATTTTGAATCAATTACTTAATTTTTTGAGTTTTGGCCAGCTTTTCGGGAATCGGCCGCACTGTGCGGCGTACAGGCTCAAGTTAAACGGAGTCTGGGGAAATAAAGAAAGCACTGGCCACTGTCAGATATACCTTCAGTTGTTGGAGCGGTGCACTTTATTAGACAATCGGATGCTTTTTGTTAGCTTCGGTAGGAAGTATGACGTTTTGATTCCAAATAGAGATCAATGGTTAAGTCCAGAGAACATATTAATGGGATACGCTTTCTACACCGATGGATCCAAAACCAGTAATGGAAGCGGATCTGGAGGGTACTTAGACGAAGACACTAATTACTCCTATGCCGCAGGGCAGATGGCCACGGTATTCTTTACGAAAGTCATCTTTGCCAAGTTGAACGTGGCATACTGGCTAATTGAGAAAAAGTGACGGGGTAGCAGTATTGGAATTTGTAGTGATAGTCAAGCTGTACTGAAAGCCCTTGCTAATCTATGCTGCTCTTCGAAGTTAGACGGTGAATGTAAGACAAAACTGAACAGTGTTGCAACACGCAACAAAGTTAGTCTTATTTGGGTGCCAGGGCGTTGTGGTATTACAGGGAATGAGTTAGCTGATTAACTGGCTGATAAATTCTCTGCCGCAGGTATGCCACTAGGTCCTGAACCATTTCTGGGGGTCAATTCTGCATCGATTCAACTATGGATTGACGACTTCATGAGATCTGCCGACTTTTCTCCTCAAACTCAGTAAAAAGGACCTAAGAGTACTCGTGGGTGTAATCATAGGGCACAACGTCTGTGGTCAGCATATGGCTGTCATGGGGGTCGTCGACAGCCCGATATGCCTATCCTGTCTTGAGGATGACGACACTACAGAGTATTTTCTCTGTAGTTGTCCGGCGTTTTCCAGAATCAGACTTGGGATATTGGTTTACGATATACTGAGTATGGATAAAGTTCATACTCTTCCACTTCCGGATCTCTCAAGATTCATCAATGAATCCTAGACATTTGTTGACGAGTGACCTCAAACTACTACTAATATAATCTAATCTAATCTAATCTAAGCATGCAAGCGGTAGTACAACCGTTAAAAAGTTGTTAAAATTTTGGATTTCTGTTGCTTTTCAATATCGACGAGGAGTAGAGAAAAGAAAACCATATCCCTGAATTTAGTTTGCAAATACAACAACACGGTGGTTTAGATATTTGAAAACTGTAGTATTCAGTGGAGCATCGGCTGATTTCTTTTTAAAAATGCTATAAAAATACTATTCGAGTATGTTTGGATAATTTTTTTTCAAGAAGAAATAAGTCTTTCATTTAATTGTGAAATATAACTTTATTCAAGTCCTGTTCCAGTTCATCCTGGCCATTACTGGCTCGTCTAAGGCGATCGATCGTTTCTGATTTATTAGCGTTATGACTTTTATTAAATTTGGGGAGGTTTTGCGTAACTTGGCAACACTTTAAATAAATACGTCACTTTGGCAAAAACCTAAATGACATTTTAAGTACAGAACGAATAAAGAGAATCTTACCCCCCTTCCGTTTTAGTTAAAAACTTCAAATTTTTGAAGTAATTCTTTGTTATATCACTTGAGATGATTCTACTTACGGTTTAGAAGTCTAGTTCATAAAATATTCTTCAGATTTCAGTTTAAAAATTTCGCAATGTGCAGCCATTAAAAAAGACGTAACCATAGAAAAAACCAAAACATATTTACGTGCCATTCACACGGACAAATATAAGCGGAGAAAGCGAAATATTAAAATGGTAAGAAAGCAAAAAATTAGACTAGCAAATATTTGGAATTGCCGGTTTTCGCCGTCTCAACCACACATTGCTCACATAAATAAAGAGCTGGTTAAATGAGAAATAGAAATAAGCTAAAAAAAATAGAGTGTAAAGACAAATAGAAAAGAGTCGATGGGTTTCTCTGCATTTCACTTCTAAAGAATGAAATAGAAAAAGTGAGAAACTGAGACACAGACCACAGGAGCAAGCGGCTTCTCAAACAAAACAAAAACAAAAAGCGCGGCGAATTTTACTGAGTTTGCGCATTTAGCGTTACTAAATATATGCATTTAAAAAGGAAAGAGAGTACAGGGATTACAGTAGGCCTTCTAAAAATGGTTTGTAAGAGGAAGAAAACGTAAATGCGAGTATGTGAGAGTAAAAATGGCATTAATTAAGAGAAAAGCGAATTGATATTGCGAGTACTCAATAAAATAAAAAAATTGAGCATCTGCAAATGTCGAAAAGAGCAATAAAGGCGACAAAGGGAAATCTTTGATTTAAAAAAAAGTTATCTTACGAACTCTTGGTTCATTTCGCCGCATATGAGCGACTGTTGTCATGGAAACAAGAGAGAATTTGTTACAGGATTTGCAAAAAAAAAAAAACCGTGTTGCATTTTCAGGTGCTGATGTTAAGAGCAAAGAAGCAGATGAAGAGAGAAATAGCAAAAATTAAAAATACAGCGAATTTCACCAAATATAAACAACTGTTGCCATTGAAGCCAAATCAGTCTAAGAAGGATTACTGTTACTGAGTGACATGAAATTAGAAATAAATCTGTACCACAAATTTACCATAAGAATATTTCGCACGTGGAACGAAATTGGGACGCATGCAAAAAAGATATGAGAAAAACGCGCTTTAATAGAGCAAAAAATTAAATAAAAAAAAATTTAAAAAATTTGAAAAATAAAACCGATAAACTTTCAAAAAAGCACTTAACTTAAAACTAACAAAAAATTGCTACAAATCGCCGCAATGTGTTTGTACTCGTTCATGGCAGCAGTTCATCCTTTATACGACACTGTGGCTTATTACGTTTGCCGTATGATTGAAATGTCATTTGTTGTTTTTATGATGCTAAGTGGTGGCGGCAAAACCAAGTCTCAAGTAGCTGTCAACGGTAGTGGAGGTATAGAAGTGGGTGCAGTTAACTGCAAGTGCACTGCCATGGCGTATACGTAACAATGATGAATTATCCTTAACACTCCGCACGCCACATGATTCTATCAAAGTGTGGGCGTGTGTGTGGCTATTCAGATTGGCAGCTGGAGTAAAGTGATGCCAGTAGCAGTGTATGAACTGGACGAGTGTCTGTAGAAGTGCCAAGTGTCGGTGTTTGAGACGAGGTCGAGCAAGTTGTCGACAAGTATTTGCAATTGTGGCGCCAAGTGCCACAAAGCGATGCAATCAGAAGAGAATATTTATGGCATTTTGTTTTGATGTATGTATTAGTGCTGAAGTATGTCTTTGCACTATTTTGGTGCTGTAATAAAAGTCAACTTTTATAAATAAAATTACATAATTGTTTAAATACAAGTAAAAAATTGTGAAAATGAAATTGAAATATTGTAACAATTAAATTAAAAAATTGTAAAAATAAAATTAAAAAATTCTTAAAATAAGATTTAAAAAATTGTAAAACTAAAATTAAAAAATTGTAAAAATAAAATTAAAAAAATAGTATAAATAAAATTTAAAAATTTATTTAGAAAATTGAGTGTTTTAAACACGTGGATTTTTTTCTTTTTCTACATACATATGGTTACAGTTACTACTCCTACGAAAATCAATGTTCAATGTCACTTTGAATAGAATCCTGCAAATTTCCGCTGATCTAAGGCCGGTGGTTTCATAAACTCTATTCTGGAAACTCAAATTAGAGATGCTTTGTTTGAATGAAATTAGAAGCGTTTTCTGCAGACAATATTGAAGATATGTAGCCGCAGAGTTTTTCAGACATTTTGAATGTTTGATTAAAGAGAAAACGGACCGCACCGAGGAAATTAAAACAATAATAGAAATGGCAAGGTCATCATTCTGCAACCATAATCAACCATGTTATTTTGATATTCAAAGAAAAACGTTATTTTTTAATTTAAATGATCGGATGTTTATTTCATTATAAAGAGGAAGGTATGCTGTTAATAGCGCAAAATAACATCAGGAAAATGATCACCACGACCACGCTTACAGGACAATATTCTTTTCATGAAATTCTACATAACCGAATTGCAAATTGGCTGCCCTATGTCCTCGATAGCCTCACAAATTCCATCTTTGAGGTCTTCAATCGACTCTGGGCTGTTGGCGTAGACCACACAAGGTGCTAAATCACAGGATCTCGGGGGCCAATTGTGATCACCTCTTCGCGAGATAACACGGTCCGGAAACTTTTCCCGTAAAAGATCAATGGCTTCGTTGCTTGTGTGGCACGTAGCGCCGTCTTGTTGAAAATAAACGTTGTCCAGATCAATACCATCCAATTCATTCGGCCATAAAGAATCGTTAATCATCTCCCGATAGGGAAATCCATTCACCGTAACTGTTGTTCCAGCTTTATTTTCGAAAAAAAAATAAAGTCCAATGACTCCGCCGGACCATAAACCGCACCAAACAGTCACACGTTGAGGATAGAGAGGCTTTTCAATAATAACTCTTGTATTTTCTGAGCTCCAGATCCGACAATTTTGCTTGTTGACGAAGCCACCGAGATGGGAATGGGCCTCCCGATCATTTTCATGCATTTCAACGACCCAATCAGCAAAGACACGGCGTTGTTGATGATCGGCCGGCTTGAGTTCTTTTGTTAACTGGACTTTATAAGCCTTAAGACCCAAATCTTTATGCAAAATACGGTGTAATGACGTTTGTGCAATGCCTAAGTCCAAAGAACGACGACGAGGAATGGACAAACCTGGGTTATCTTCCACACTTTTGGCTACAACAGCAATATTTTCGGCTGTTCTTGAGCGACGAGCACGGGTTTCATTCTTCGCATCACTAACTTGTCCCAACAGCTCGAATTTTTTCACCAATTTCTGTATTGCGGTCCGACAAGGTGCCTCACGATGACCCAAAAATGTTCGAGTTTTACGAACCGTCTCTGCTAAATTTTCACGACTTTTATAGTGAATTTTAATAATTCCAATGCGCTGTTTAAGCGTGCATCGTTCCATTTTTATTAATGGCGTAATTTCTACTTGTCAAATATTAAAAGATAACAGCTTCATAAGTGACATCTACCGAAATACCAGGGTATTCAAAATAACACCTGTTATTGGAAAACCCTTTATTAGGCATTCGACGGGAAACGGCAATATTAGAGAGTTATGGAATGTGGGAAGAGACAGAGGAGAGGAGAGACACAAATAGGAGGAGGAGCTCGGCCAAACACCCAGAAAGGGTGTACGCGCCAATTATATATATATATATATATATATATTTGTGGTGTGCGTCTTGATGTTGTTCCACAAATGGAGGGACATACAGTTTCAAGCCGACTCCGAACAGCAGATATTTTTATGAGAAGCTTTTTCATGGCAGAAATACACTCGGAGGTTTGCTATTGCCTGCCGAGGGTCGACCGCTATCAGAAAAATGTTTTTCTTAATGTTGGTGTTTCACCGAGATTCGAACCAACGTTCTCTCTGTGAATTCCGAATGGCAGTCACGCATCAACCCATCTGGCTACGGTGGCCGAAATTACGACCAATATTTTTTAAGAACATAAATTTATACATAACAAATACAATACTTATTAAAGCGCTCGAGGCACTAGTCAACTTGCCTGCTTTAAGTGTGGTAGGAAAACACGCGGCAGTCGCTTCGGCGGTTAGTAGTATGGCGCTATAGAAGGCTCGGCGGTTCGGCAATGCTTTTATACTACATATTTCCTATTTCCCACCTGTGACTGGCTCTTCAAGTATAACATACCGTCAAAAAGAGAGTGATAAACTAGAAACACCATGGAGAAAAGCGAAAATACATTTTCACACGGATCGATCCAAGCTAGAAAATAAAGTAGGCTATGGAGTTTTTTTTTAAGAATTAGGATCAGATTTATCTGTCCGACTACTGTAGCGTCTATCAGGCGTCAAATGTTACTCAGGAATGCCTGGCAGCTCTAAATGATATTACACCTTTTTCCAGGTCAGCCTTTTATGGATTCCGGAACATAGAGATATTGAAGGAAATTGCGAGCAGATGAGCTAGCCACAAAGGGTATTAAACTTCCACTGCTTGAAAACATAGACGATAATGGAATTCTGGAATGGTAACTTGCGAATTAAGGATAAAAAATAATATTCTGCAATAGGTCATGGAGAGAAGAAAATACTTATGTTACAAACAGACTAATTCGGCTGCAAATAGATAAGAATAGATCAAGAGCTTGTGTCACCGATCTTTGGCTGCTAGGTAGGCAGTCTTCTGGCTAGGAGTATTTTCCATGAATACTGTAAAAGCCGAGGAAGAGGAAGAAACAGTAGAACACTTCCTCTGTAATTGTCCACCATTTGCTAGGAGTAGAACAATGATTTTAGGAAAATACCATTTTGACTCTCTTATTTACTAACACTTATATGACCTTGGGATGCATTTACACATTTCCAAAAGTCAACCACCACATTTTTGAAATTTTTATCCAAACATATCTCACATCTCATTTCGAGTTTCAATACATGACTTGGTATACCTAACAGGCTAGAGGTATACAATTTTACTTAAAACTAATTTATATAAAATAAATAACATCTCACATAAAAGTGCAATAGAAACTACGAGTAACAAACAGTACACAGCGTCAATGACAGATTTAAAAAGCAGCTCTTTGAGATGGCTTATCAATACAAGTACGAGTATATACATAAAGCGCTCTGACTATAGGTGCATAATTTTTGTTCATGGGCGTTGTGGTAGCGCACTACCTTCAAGTGGCCGTCTGAAACCAGGCTTAACCTGCTTTTCGTCAAACTCCGCCCAGCATTGCGTCGCTGCTGCGCCTAAGCCTTTATAGCGAACTCAGCCTCTTCATTATGTGTGCCCTTAAGTCGCTTGCCAATCTCCAAATTTCGCTACTTCCCAGCATGATTTCAGCGAGTGGTTTGGGGGTACAGTTTTCTCCGAAAAGCATTCACCGAAGCATGCGTCTTGTGGTACCAAACAGCGTGCATCGCAAAACACGTTGTGCACATCTTCAATGGTGTCCCCTCCGCGTAGTCTGTTTAGGGGTTTTACTCTGGAATTAACCATTCTAGCCTTCCGCCATACTACAGAGGTGTATGTACGTCATAATGGATCTAATCAGAGTTATGTGCAACCAGTTTAATATCGCCAATGATGTCATACAATGGATTTTGAACACGAAGAGCTTTGGTATATTAAAACTAATCAGCCTGAGAAGTGCAGAAGAGTGAATGGAACCACTAATTACGTCGTAAACAAATATAAGAAACTAAATTATTCTTATGCTTTCAGGTATTTTTAAATTTATTAACACTCAGCGTGAACTATGAGAGCACAGTGGATCTTCAAATTTTGTAGGGGTGGTTAATTTTGCGCCACCTTGTAGTTGCATGACAATTATAAGTCGGATTCCAAACAGGTATATTCCCGTTTTTAACGAACTGAAATATTGTAAAAATTCTCCGGATGAAAAAGCGGGACTACAGGCATATACCTTGCAAGGAGGAAGATGGAACGCCACTCTGAAGTAATGCGAAAGGGGTTCCAGGGTGAACGACGCTTCCAAACGAGGGAGGCTTTCAATCTGCGGCCATACCATTGCTGCGACGGAAGCTTTGATGTTGCATTAGGCATTTTGAACCTCTTCATCCGTAAAAAAAACAAACAAAAAAAATAAATCAAATCAAATTTCTATTATTTTTCATTAAATTTTTGTCTAGTCTTGAAGGTAATTTGTACTCAGATTATTAAAATAAATAAATAAAATAAATAAACGGATCTGAAATGCGTTATTTAAGTGCTCTGATATAGAATTTATATGTAAACTCTGAAATAAAAAAATATTCGAAACATCACGAATTGTCGAACAGTTACAAGAAAAATTTGCTCCTCCTTTGCCGCTTTCCTTGCAAGAAGTCTCTATTTTACCATCTAAAAGCAAGGAAATTCTCTTACATTTATTTTCCCACAGGAAAATTGGTGGATTGCTTACGAATGTGGGCAGCTCTTGCCTACTATGGTGAATATTTTATTACTGTGGTAAGTGACTGGATGGGCGGATTTTCTCTTTAGAACTCTGAAAAAGCTCATTTCACATTAACGCCTAACGCGAAAAAAGTTAAAAGTTCTCTGTTCTTGCGAATATTTCAGCCAAGTTGTAAACCAGATTCCATTTGTGGATGCTGTTTGTCTGTTTTTAGTCGCAATGTACATAAAATTACAAAAAGAGCCGGAAACAAGAAAACTAAGTTCTCTGGCAACAGGTGGCGCCTAATATGTCGATAAAATTATTCCGCAAGGACTTCGTCATATATGTATGTATGTATGTAAATGTATATACTGTTATATCCTGTTCCGCTTTTGTTTCAGTAGAGTTGCTGTAAAAAGTGCGTTAAGTTTGTTTTATTTGCTGCTAAGGAAAGAACTCAAAGTGCGACATAAATGACAACTAATTATTTTTTTACTTGAAATGAGCAACTTTCTTAATTGCTAAAAATTAATTTGTAATAAATTGGGGGAAACAAATTAATACGGAAATAAACATACAAAGTTATTTATTCATTTCTTGAAAAATCATGCCATTCTCAAATAGAAACACTGAATTCAGACATTATAAAATATTTCTTATAAAATTTTGCTTTGTAATCCGCTAATACACTACTTAGCCTCGACATTAGCAAAATTCTGTAAACTTCTAAAAGTGGTTTAGTTGGTTCCAGTTATGTCCTTGAAAGAGATTTGCAATAGCTCCGATCGCACTTTGGCAGTGTTTAGTGCCCATCTTTGTAAAGCTTCACTTATCAAATTTGGTAGGAGTACTAATTAAATTTTGACTTTTAAGTATGGAACGCTGCAGTATTGACGTGTCGCAGCAAATTCTACAACGGAAAAAAATCAAGTATTGTGCAGTGTTTGAATTTTTACTTTTGGAAGATTTAAGAGCAAAGGAAATTTATGAGCGAATGTTGAAAATGTATACGGATTTTTCGCCATGAATTAGTATAGTAGATGGGTTGCGGAATTTAAACGTGGTCGTGCAAGCCTTGAAGACGATCCATGTCAACGACCTCTAAAAATTCAAAAACGGCAACAACACCAGAAATCGTAAAAAATAATATTGGAAATCGTATTGGAAAATCGTCGAGTGACTAAAAGAGACTTAATGGTTAATGGTTAATGGTAGTAAAGAGTTAAGGTATGGGCCTTTAGCACTGCGACCACATTGATCTATTGTGCACCCTATGCTGTTTATTGACTGTTAAGTATGCTTATGAATTGTACCAGCCCCTTCTGAGGGAGTGATTGAAGGTCTTCATCTGTAAGCATGAACGCGTTTAAGAACCTTTTCCTTCTATGCGTCAACCCCGGACATTCGATAATGAGATGTTCTATAGACTCCTCATTTTCGCAGCAGAATCTGCAGGTGCTGGTGTTAGTTATGCCTAATTTATGTAGGTGTTTGTTGCAGGTGAAGTGACCCGTGAGGGCGCCTGTGAAAGTGCGAATGCTCTTTTTGTTTAACGTGAGGGTCATGTTAGCTCTTTTAGCATTGAAACTTAAGAACTTTTTGGAGTGTCTAAGACCCTCAACGTTGTTCCAATGCTGATTTATTAGAGTTTTGGCCCAGTATTTTACTTTTCGTTTTAGACTGTTTTTGTTAAATCCAAACATGGGACTAGGTCCGATGAAATTTACATCTGCCCCTTTTTTGGCTTGAAAGTCTGCCGTCCCGTCATATCCCTCATGTCCTGATACCCAAATTAATGAGACATTGTTTTTGGATGCCAGGTTATTGAGTGCCTTGTGGCATTCTAAGAGAGTTTTTGAGTTGTGGGTATAGCTATCTAAAGCTTTTAGAACTGATTGGCGGTCCGAGTGTATTCTAATCTTTACTCTCTTGTGGTTTGTACGTTGCATGATGTTTGCTGCTTCCATTATTGCGTTTGGTGGTGTCCCTGGTGAGAGTGAATGATTTGTGGATTCTGGGCCCCACTACTCCTGCTCCTACACCATAAGGTGTTTTTGATCCATCAGTGTACCCTAAAAGAGATTTAGTAGAAGCCTTAGGCATCTCATTGGGCAGTATAAGCAATATTTTGACTGAAGTATTGGGTTTCAGTAAGCTGAGTACCCGACGTGTGCCGCATTCGCCAACAATGGAACAAAAGCACATTCGAATGCGACTTTCTCAGCAACATTTAGAGCGTTCGAAAGTATAAAGTGGATTTTGTGCATCGATTCATCACTATGGATGAGACTTGCGCCCATCGCTAGGATCATAAATCAAAGCAAGAGGCTTAAGAAGAGTTTCACATCCTGGTTCTACTGCTCCGAAACGAGTTCGTTTTTTGGAAAGCGAAAGAAATTTTTTTGGGAATTACTTGAAAACTAGTAAAATAATAAATTCTGAATATTTCTGTAACCTTTTAGACCAGCTGAAGGAAAAAATTTAGTGCAAAAGACTCAGTTTGCAGAAGAAAACAGTCAGAACAATGCATCGGGTCATAAAAGCATTTTTACAATGGCTAAAATCCATTAATTAAAGTTTGCATTGTTGCCAAGCTTGGCCCATAGCGACCTCCATCTGCTTCCAAACCTAAAAAAATTCATGCGTGGCAAACATTTCTCATCAAATGATGAGGTCTTAAAAGCTATGGAAGCGTACTTTGTAGCCCCATCAGATTTTCACTTCAGAGATTTGTGTTTTTCTTATCGAATCGCAAAAATCATTGGACAACCAAGTATTATTTAGTTATTAATTTTGTTTCTCCTAACATTGTTTTAATCACAAAGTTCTGGCCCCGATATTCTATTAAGAATGTAAATTGGTATTTATTTATTAGGTGCGCAACTAAGTTCTCGCTGTTTTTTTGTTTTTGAAAATACAACTTTATTCTGAGAAAATGGTTACAAGTGAATCTTTGAAAGTATTGCCCATCGCTGGCTAATACTTTTTCCCATCTTTCTGGTAGATCTCGTATACCGTCGCGGTAAAACTGTTCATCTTTTGAGGCTATCCACGGATCAAGCCATTTTTTGATGTCTTCATATGAATAGAACTGCTGGTCAGCTAGAGCATGTGCCATCGATCAGAACAGGTGATAATAGGACGTCGCAATATCTGGAGAATATGGTGGGTGGGGTAGGATTTCCCATTTCAGTGTTTCCAAGTAGGTTTTAACGGCGCTGTCATGCTGTAGAATCACTTTTTCATTCCTCTCCGCGTATTGCGGCCGCTTCTCGCGCAGTGCTCGGCTCAATCGCATTAATTGAAGTCGATACCGATCACCACTGATGCTTTCGCTTGGTTTTAGCAGTTCATAATAAATAGCACCAACTTGGTCCCACCAAATACATAGCATAACCTTGGCAGCGTGAATATTCGGCCGAGGCGACGACGTAGAAGCATGACCGGGCAGTCCCATGACTTTGTTTTCCTTGATTTACTGTAATGAATCCATTTTTCATCAGCCGTCACGATGCGACAAAGAAAACCCTTCCTTTTTGCCGCTGGAGCAGTTGTTCACAGGCGAAAAAACAACGTTCAACATCCCTTGGTTTTAACTCATAAGGAATCCAAGTCCCCTGTTTCTGAATCATTCCCAAAGCATGAAATCGCGTGGAAGTGGATTGGCGGGAAACTCCTAATACTGCAGCAAGCTCTTCTTGCATTTGACACGAATCCTCATTGAGCAATGCCTCTAATTCAGCGTCTTCCATATGTCTAAGCTTGGTTTATGACGTTTAGGTTATGTTAGAATCGACACACTGCTGGGGAACTTAGTTGCGCACCAATATTTATTATTTATTGCGTCACTTATCACTGCCATAATCGCAAAGTTCGGGACTCAATATTCTCTAAAGAATGCCAACTCGTATTTATTTACATTCTTTAACATCGACATAAAAGCAAGGACTATCGGGTTCCATATTAACACCGATAAGATCAAATCTATGAGAATATCACGCGATTTTAAAAGGCGGACGCCTGAAATGATACCAGTCTCATATCAGTTCAAAATAGGCAAAAAAACTAGTCCAATTATGGCCCAAAACCATTAATTTGAGACTAAAAAGGGTAACCTAAAGGTAGAATAAATTCAAGAATACATAGTAAAACCCATTTTTTTAAATATAATTTGAATGGAATTTTTGTTTGTCGGTGATGTAGGGCTTAAAACGCCTTCGCACTACAGCGACCGTCTTCTGCTGCGTCCGAGTGCGCCACAAAAACAATCACTCCTCTTAATCTCCTGCCCCGGAACTACAATTGCATTTCATCAAGGACAGAGAAGATCCAAAAAGACCTTCTGATCAGGACTACCACTTCTACTCTGCCTCTGTCCAGGGTCGCCAGTCTTGGCTAAGGTTAACATGTCGATAAAGCATCTCTGTTCATGTCTAGTTTTTTAACGCGCATGACTCGCCAATACATGCCAATAAGTTGCCAATTTTCTACACTTTCTAGTACTTTTTCGATGATGTTGTCTGCTTTTAAGGAATCTAATTTCCATCGCTCACATTTGAAGAATGTATGATCTGCATCGTCAACACATACACCTCCGTATATGCATTCTGTGGTTTCCGTTTTCGTTATTTTGTTTAGATATTTTCGAAAATACCCATGTCCAGATTGCATCTGAGTAATGTAGAAGTTCACCTCTCCACACTATCTGTTATACCATTTAACTATGTTTGGTATAAAGTTCGTCATCCATCTGCCTTTCGTCTGTCAGCCTTTTTAAGGGCCCACAGTTCTCTTCGTGCTCTCGCTAGAAGATCTATAGGTAGCGTGCCGCTGATGATCAGTACAGCTGCTACCGTGCGATAAGCTGAAGGCAGCGGAGGGCAGCGGTTCTTTGGGCTTTGCCAAGCATCTTGCGGCGACACTCAGCTTCAGGTGTGTGCACCCATACTTCGCACTCATATATAATAGTAAAATAGATACCGTCGTGTCCATGAGCAGCTACCGCCTACTTTTATGGGGCCTCCGAAGTTAGCGATTAATCTTAAAAGCACTGAGATTGTTTTGGAAAATTTTTCAGCAACATATTAGATTTGTTTGTGCATTAAGTCAGCTTATTGTCGAGTCTAATGCCCAGATATTTCAGCACCTTTGAAGTCGTGATGTTCTCTGGATAAACCGGCATTATTACTTTTAGAGGTATGCGCGCCCTCGTAAGAGGGATGAGGTCTGTTTTTGCAAGAGCCAAACCAAGGTCGCGCGAGTGGAGTCGTGTCTTGATTCTCATCATCATTTGTGTAAGTTTCCGCCTGCCCGCATCCACTTCACTTCAGTAAAAGCTGCTGCAATATCATTCGCGTATCCTAAAGCACTACAATCGTCGGGCATGCCAAGGGTGAAGATGCCTTCATAACTGACGTACTAGAGGTCAGCGCCTAGGATCGATCGTTGCACAGCACCAAAGTTTAAGACTTTTGTCCGTTGACTTCTTCTTGTATCATAGATAAGTGCACGATCTTTAAAGTAGCTGCGGATCATGGTCAGCAAATCTTGAGGTGTTTTAAATCACTTTTCCAGTGCGTCTATCATATTCACAAAAAAAAACAAAAAAAAATACTATTGGGTATTACGTTTTTTAAGGAGTAGAGACTTTGAAGTACCTGGGGGTACTACTAAAAAATAGTGCTCAGGACTGCAACCAGTATCGACTTGTTACAGGAAACAGAGCTTTAAATACAGTATTTATGTACTTATACAAAAGATTGATAAGACCAGTTTTGACGTGTGGCTGTAAGTCATGCGTAATGTTAATCATGGATGAACAAAATCTCCGAACTTTCCAGAGAGTCTTCCGAAAGGCGTATGGTCCAATCCGAATTGAGGATGATTTTCAAAGGCGAAGATGTTGCTATGTTCGTTAAATCGCAACGACTCCAATGATTAGGTCGGGGGCGTGCTGGCCATCAGATGTAAAGTATGGCCTAGGAAACGCTGATTCGACGACGTCTTTGAAGATAAAAACAGAAAATTCCTAACGGTAGTCTGCTGCCTTACATCGTGTGGCCTCGAGAAGGCTAGTTTATGAAGCTAATATTTGGCTCAAATGGATTCAAATGGGCATCGCTCATTAATAAGAGCATTTGGGAACAGAATAAGACCATTGCCAACAACCAACGCTCATTTGACCATTGTTAAGCCATTCCATTCTAGTCTTGAGTAGCTTTGGTAGAAGTTTACATCAAATACAACAATAACAAGCATTCTTAAATAAATATTTTAGATAATTCGCTTAGTTTTTAAATCGAATTCATAATTCAAGTCATGATTAAGTTTATTTCTCGCCGACTGCAAGAATCTCATCGCAAGTGTCTCAATTTCTTTAAGTTCCGCTTATCGCGCGTGGACTGTATAAGTAGACAGTTCGATTTATTTAGCCATATCACTCCTTTTTATTCGATTTTTATTGATTTCATATTTCAAAGAAATTCGCAGTGTTGCTTAGGTCCATACGACGTAACTCTTTCATTGCGCATCGCTTATCAGCGCTCAGCATCCTTGCACACCCCAGAGCTTCAGCAGCAAAAGCAAATTTTAATAAACAAGACAGCAGCAATGTGTCACTCAAGCGTCATCATGGATTAGATGCTGAGACCTTGCCACGAATTCTCATTAATAACTAATGACTCAGTTCAGTTAATTCAGCGCAACGCTTATCGCAAGGCCCTCGACGCACAAGGCACGCATTATTTGATGACAATCACTTTGTATTGGTAAGTGGCTGTCAAAAGATTTGCCTGTTGGGAAGGCAAGTAGTGCTTTAGAAAAAAAATATAAAATCATATTGAGCCTTGCTTCAATTAGAAATCAATGGGCACATTTATTCAAAGTTTTGTGCATCGGAATTTATAACTTTATGCCATCTCTTTGGATGCCTTGCCACAGAAACCGTTCGACTTTTGAGGCCAAGATTAAGTGGATGATATTCCTCTAAAAGCATTGCATTTATTCATCGAAAGAAGTGAACAGCTGCACATCATATGGGGCGGGATTTGGTAAATTTTTAGGTCGATGTACCGGATTGGCCGAGCTTAACCTTTGTTACTTACGAACCTATTTAGTACATCAATAATAATAAAAAAGTAAATTGATAATTTTTGGAATATTATTTAGGCGAAAAATGATTAAAACAGCAATAAAAATGGTAACAAAATACAAAAAGGGTTGAAATTTTGAAACTGAAATTTGAAAAAGGTGAGCCAAAAAGCACCGAGTGATTCTTCTTCTTGATTGGCGGGATAACCGCTTAGGCGATTTTGGTCGAGTTTAACAAAGCGCGCCAGTCGTTTCTTTCTCGCGCTAACCAAGACATACCAAGTGAAGTCAATTCCTTCCCCTCTTGATTTTTCCTACACAGAGGATGTCTTCCTCTGTTAGCACCATCTGGTACCGCATCGACTACTTTCAGAGCCGGAGCGTTTGTATCCATTCGGACGATATGAGCCAGCCAACTAAGCCGTTAGATCCTTATTCGCTGCAGCTCATTGCTCTATCGCCTACGCTACTCCTCGTCGCTAACGTCCAAAGGTCAAAAAACTTACGCAGAATCTTTCTCTCAAATACTCCAAGAGATGCCTGATCGGCTGTTGTCATCGTCCAAGCTCCTGCGTCATACGACGGGGATGATGAGAGCCTTATAAAGTGTTAGTTTTGTTTTTTGAGAGTTGTCAACTGTTAAAATATATATTTCTAATGCTTTGAGTTTATGATTTGTTCAGATAGAGTAAAACAAAACTCAACTACCTCTTCAGACTTTCTCGCTTCTTCACTGAAATACCTCCAACTTTCTCCTATTAAATTGACGGCGACCTATACGAAGGCGGTCAAACTACGAATACCGACATTTTATAAGTTACTGGCCGTAACCTTTGGTAGTTTGCTCTCCTTTTCGGTATATACAAAGGTGAGTGTCACCAAACTCTAAAACGGCAACAAAGCTCGCAAGTCACTATCCGGTGGCACAAAAAAAAAACAACGGTTTGGCGACATTTAAGGCACTAAGGCAATCGACCGGCCGACTCCAAATTTTGCAGTACTCATTTAGTCGCCTGAAGCTAGGGACACGCAGTGAACGAAGCTACGGATCTGCCAAAATACTGCTTCCAGAATGGCTATGGGATGTCTTCTGATGTACCACTCCAACACCTATGCAGTGAGGCAACTGTGTCCCCGCTATAAGCTGCATAATATTATCCAATTCCAGCTGCGATGCTATCGCATTAACCACCTATGCAGACACTTTCTGAGGAATGAGCTCCTTCCTAGGCACGCCAGAAGGCATCTCGTTAACCTACTGACGAGTTTCAAGATTTCATCACACATCCACTGGATCCTCCAGTATACATACAGCCTATAAGAGACGTCCATCGAGAGTCCTTTACCACCTTCGTAAACTTCCACCCTCCAAATGTTATCTTCGCGGTCCAACTACCACCTATTACAGACGAAGAGCTTCAGCTGCCGCGTGGTGTCCGCGTTCATCATCATCATCTGTTTCGTTAAAACCCTAGTGGGGCATAGGGCACCAGCAAGACCTACGCGTCATCTCGTCCCATTGCTAGATAATGCCTTCATCTGCTTCCAGCGTTACTTTGGCACAATTGCGTTCCGGATATTGTAGCAGCTAAAACTTCGACCAGACTCAATACATAAATGTTCATTATATGAATGTACCCCGCACCCGACTTACCACCCATTCACTTGCCTTCTTAAACCTACTCATCTAAAACTCCTTTCCTTTCCTTTTGCACCCATCCCGTCGAAACAAACATGCTTGAGCGTTATGATGAGACGATGACAATCTAGATTAGGTTAAGCTGAAGCGGTTGTCCACTGTGGGATACACTCAGGCTCAAAGCCCATTGTGATCCCGCGTAGAGAACTTGTCGTTATCTCTCCTAAGCCCAGTGTGAACTTTCAAACATTTCAGAAGATACTTGATTTCCGCAGTACTGAGATCTTCCAATGACAACCTAGTAAGGCTTGGGAAACTACTCCAGCAACAAGAGCGAATTTTCAGTTCAGCAATAACTCAAACGATACCGAAAACATTAACATAAAAAAGCAGTAATTTTCAATATGACTACAGACTAGCCAAAGCTTCGAAAGTTAAAGCAACATGACGCATCTTAGGTACCTTGGAGAAAGATACATCTATTGCCACACGAGACAGGATGCAAACTGCAAATAAATCTTACTTCGGGCATACAAAACTGATGAAATCGAGACTTCTTCGACTTCTTAATTAGCACGATAACCGCTTACGCGATTTTGGTCGAGTTTAACAAAGCGGGCCAGTCGTTTCTTTCTCGTGCTAACCGGCGCTAGTGAAGTCAAGTCCTTCTCCACCTAATCTTTCCAGCGCAGAGAAGGGCTTCCTCTTCCTCTGCTACCACCAGCTGGTACCGCATCGAACACTTTCAGGGCCGGGGCGTTTGTACTCATTCGGACGACGTGAACCAGCCAGCATAGCCACTGGATCTCTATTCGGTGCACTATGTCTATGTCGTCGTAAAGTGCATACAACTCATTGTTCCATCGCCGTCGCCAACGTGCAAAGGTCCAAAAATTTTCCGAAGAATCTGTCTCTCAAATACGCCAAGAGACGCTTCATCGGATGTTGTCATCGTCCAAGCTTCTGCGCCATACGTTAGGACGGGTATGATGAGAGCCTTGTAGTTAGTGTTAGTTTTGTTCGTCTTGAGAGGACTTTACTACAAAATTGCCTACTTAGTCCAAAGTAGCATTTGCTGGCAAGAGAGATTCTACGTGGGATTTCAAGGCTGACTTGTTATCGGTGTTAATGCTGGTTCCTAACCTTTTACAACCTCGCAATCATAACTGTCTACAGTGACGTGGTTGCCGATACGCGAGTGCGTCGACTTTTTTTTGGATGACCGGAGGTACTTCGTTTTGTCCTCGCTCACCACCAGACTCATTCGCTTTGTCTCTTTATCCAGTTTGGAGAAGGCAGAACTAACAGCGCGGTTGTTAAGGCCGATGATGTCAATTGTACGCTCTTATAAAAAATTGTGCCTGAGCGATTAAGTTCTGCGGTTCGTACGATGCTCTCCAACAGCAGGTTAAAAGGTAAATCAGGTAAATCTTTTCCAAGATTTGGCGTATTGTGAATATTTGGTCGATGGTAGACTTTCCAGGTATAAAGCCACATTGATAAGGTCCAATCGGTTGTTTGATGGTGGGCTTCAGCCTTTCACTCAACACGCTCGGTAGAACCTCATAGGCGATATTTAGAGGACTAATCCCACGGTAATTGGCACAGATTGCAGGATCGTCCTTCCACACTTAAATTCCAATGGGCAGGCATGCTTTCATCCAACCATATTTTGCATAGAAGCTGATGCATGCACCTTACCAGCTCCTCGCCGCCATGTTTGAATAGCTCAGACGGCAGTCCATCGGCGCCCGCGGCTTTGTTGTTCTTTAGCCGCGTTATCGCTATTCTCACCTCGTCATGGTTGGGTAGCGGAACGTCAATTCCGCCTTCGACGATTGGGGTATCGGGATCTTCACATTCTCTGTGACTTGCGCAGCTACCGACCACCATTGGATATTTTCCTATGCCTTAGAACATTTGAATAATAAAATTTTTTTGCTCATAATCGTAAATCCCTTCAGCCACTGCTTTCAATTTGCTACAATAAAAATAAAAGTGAATAAAAACGCAAATATTTATTCATATCCTTTACACTTTTATTAAATTCGTATCTTCATATATTTTTTGTACCTTTTTCAGAATACCGATTTTTTTGGCTAAATTTTCCTTTGGTCTTAGCCCTTACATACATCACAGTCTAGTTGTTAATACGTATTTACTTTAAGTACAATTATTTCTACAAAAATAATGCCATTAAAATCAACAAAAGTACTGCCTATCATTATTTTTGCTGTACGTCCTTATCGCTGTCCTTATCGTCCACTTTACTTAATTTTAAAAATACTTCATTTAATTCTAAATCCGATCGATAAATTCCCACCGCCTCCTCCATCGCTATTTGCGATTGCCGACGCGCCACCTCAGCATTGGTCACACGCCGCCCTGTGCGGAAGTAGTCCTCGATCTCAAGCAGCGTACGACCTTTCGTCTCTGGCACCATGAAATAAATGAACGCCACACCCAGCAACGAAATCGAACCGAAGAAGGCGAAACTATTCGCCGTGCCTATCAGCATCTCCATGGTGGGATACAGCTTCACAACGCTGAACGAGAATAAAAGACCAATGCAGAGCGTAAAGCCATTGGCGCTGCCACGCACCCGTTGCGGAAACACCTCCGAGATCATAAAGAATGGCAGAGTTAGCAGTCCCATTGTGGAGAAGATTATATGCAGCACAATACAAATGACGGACAACAATGGCAGGCGCTCACCTAGAACTGGCCACCAACCGTTGGCGGCGAGCAGCATCATACAAATGGTCATGCCAGCCGCAGATACTATGCCAGCTGGACGTCTGCCCCACTTGTCGAAAATCATGCCCATAAAAAATGTGGTGACAATACGCGCCACACCGACGAACACAGCCACAAGCAGCGGATCGGTGGAGACACCAGCGCGCGTTGCGATTTGAGCAGCGAATACTATAACTACAACAATGCCGGAGCACTGTTGGAAGAAGAAGAAACCGATCATTATGATCAACGGCTTGTAGACTTCCGGTGCGCGTATGGCCTGCAAAAGTGACTCATTGGCGGCAGCTGTGCGACTGAGATCGGAGTTTTTCTTTATCAATGCCAATTCAGTTTCAAACTCCTCGTAATGGTTGTTATCTAAAGCAGAGTAAAGCAGAATGGATGTTGATAAAAATTACTTGGTTAGTTCTATATTGCATAGATTTCAGATGTCAGTGCTACCTTTATGTGAGAGCCCACGAAAATATTTGAGCGATTTACGTGCACGTTCCTCATAGCCTTTCTGCAGTAGCCAACTGGGTGATTCGGGCATAGGCAGGCAGCAGCAGAATGCAAAACATTGATATACAACTGATATAATGGAGATCAATTTAAAGTTGTCCTGTAAATGATGAATGAAAAAATGTTTAAAGCTAAATACAGGTAGGTGGGCATATTTGGGTGTGTGTGTGTGTGTGAGTGCACATATCATATTTAAATACAAACAAAGCCTAGGCAACACCCACTCGTATAAAATAGCCCAATAAATACATCAGTAGTATACCGCAAGCTATAGCAATCGACGTGCCCATAACTAGGCGCCCTCGGTAGCGCGGCAAGCTGATCTCAGCCGAGTAAGAACCGATGGGTGAAAGTGACAGACCAATCATTAGACCTGTAAAGAAGATAATGAATACAGATAAATATAAACCTCGCCATAAAATGATAGCACACCAGCATTTTCACCAGTTTCAACTATTTTTCGTTGTTTTTTTTTTGGCATATTAATTATCTTAATATATAAAAATGAATGTTTGTCTGTATGTCATCGATGAACTCGAAAACTACTGGACTGATTATTATAAAAATAGGTATATAAATGTATTTTTCCACGGAGAAGGTTTGTAGAATATGCTCATTGATGCCACTCGCCACCAGGTGGCGCTGCAGAGTAGCAACTTCTGTCCCGCTCAACCGATTGTCCTAAAAATTAGTATGACCATGTATTTTTGCACAGAGGAGACGAATATGACATGTTCATAGATGTATCTCGCCACCAGGTGATTGAAGGCACATGTTTGGCAATCTCTAACAAGGCACTGGGCAACTGGGAATGCTTGCTTCAAACCGACCAGCAAACTGCCTTTTCGATCGTGATTCTGACGAACTGGGGACATTCGATAGAACAAATCTTCCGCAGTTGATTCCAGAACAACGCATTGCGTTTGAAGGAGTGTTACTGTTTGGTGAGACGGTGGACTGTTTTTCAAAGATGCGCCCGGGGGTACAAGCAAGATTTTTCTTCTTTCACTAATTTTGGCAACCATACGATCACAAAATATTATTGCACTGGCTATTGCATCATCTGGAATTGCGGCAACTCTTTTGAATGGTGGCCGAACAGCGCATTCAGCATTGAAACTGCTGTTGAATTTGCAATCATTGAGGCACCAACATGCAACATCAGCGAAAACTCTGGAATGGGAAAAGTACTCCAAACGTGTCAAACAAGTGTGTGATTAAATTTGAATAATCCATGTTTCGCACATGGCTGGCTCACGTGTTAGAAAACCTTCTGATTTATTCGGCCACGCACCAGATGGAAAAACAAGAAATGTTGTGTATTCCACAGCACTTCAATAAACATCGAATTGAAACTAAACTTTGTAATCTCACTGTTCCAATTTTTTTCAAAAAAAAACAAAATCAATAAAATGGTTTAGAATGAATTTAATATTTGTGTACTGATTTTTCTTTAAAGTTATTTTTCTTAAATTTATTTTAGTTGTTGGCGTAGCAACGCGCGCCGGGTACAGCTAGTTTTTTTATAAACTTATAGCTTATTGCCGCAAATAGCTTACCACAAATAGAAGGAGGAATTCGACCAAATACCTAACAGAACTTTTTTTTCTTTCCTTGTTCACTTCTCTCGGGAGCATAGGGCCTCGACAAGACATTTGCTTTGCGTTGGTTACGTTAATCTATTTGATTTCTGACAGGGTGGGTGATTAGCCTGCCGCTACCAAAAGTATACACGCCAATTATTTATTTTATTGTATAGCTTATTGTACAAGAAAAACCATATACAGCCATGGTCATATAAATAGCACATTTAGACTTTGAAAGCCAAGAGAGGAATATGTTTTTAAGTATTTATTTTTTATTGGGAAAAAATCAACATAAAAAATAAAAAAACTTATTTACTTCCACTCTAAAACCAAAAAAAATTGGCCAAAAATAATTTCAATTCTGATTTCATTTACGAGAACGTTGATAACTCACGAAACCTCCTGGACACATAAATAGCACGTCCTAAAAAATTACAAATAAAAGCAAAAATAGTAAACAAATCAGATAGTTAAGTTATAATATTGCTTTACCAGATTAATATTTTGTACTATATCCACCGTTTTTGATTACTTCTTCAAGCCGTCACTCCATGCTTTCTACAAGCTTGTGGCATCTTTCCTTAGGAATCGAGTACCAAGCCTCCTCAACTGCGGCTCACAAATCATTAAAATTTTTAAAATTTTTTGTTAGCGATTTTGACCTTAACGTTATTCCACAAATGTTCTATTGGATTGAGATCAGGGCTCTGCGCCGGCCAATCCAGTACATCAATTTTTTCTCTTCTGAGCCATTGATTCACTGTCTGTGCAGTATGCTTTGGACCATTGTCCTGCATAAATGCCCAATTTAATGGCATAAACTCAAACACAAATGGTTCCATTTGATTCTGGAGTACATCCAGATACTGAAATCTATCCCTTTTACCACCCACGCGAACAATTAGCCCTACACCTTGCCAGGAAAAAGCTCCCCAAACCATGATACTTCCGCCGCCGTGTTTAATCGTCTTTTTTGTAAATCTAGGATTTAGCGCTTGATTTTTTGGACGACGTACAATAGTTTTCCCATATGGTCCTATTCTATTTATTTTGATTTCGTCGGTCCACAGTACGTTTTTCCAAAACTGAATAGATTTGTCTTTGTGGGGTTTTGCAATGGAAAGTCGGTGTTTTTGAGAGGAGTGTCTTTTTGAGAGGAGTGGTTTTTTTCTGCTTATGCGGCCAGCTCGCCTTCCTAAAAGCTTTCTGGACACCTGTAGACCAGATTCTCGGTTTATTTCAAGCATTATTTGCCGTGCCGACTTAAAAGGATCTGCTTTGCTCTTGCGAATTATAGCTCTATCCACATTAACATCAGTTTTTCGCGGCTTTGGATTTCTTTCCGTTTTTTTTACTTAGATAGGTTGAATCTTGTTTAACTAAATTAAGAGCATTATACCCCATTTTCCGAGAGCACATCATCATTTCAGCTATTTCTGCATAGCTCTTTCCGTTTTGACTCATACGGCATATAAGAGCTCTTTTCTCCGGCGTGCAATGTTTTCCACGTCCCATTTTTAGTAATTACTTTAAAATTTTATTTAAGAAACAAAAAATTATACTAAAAATCGCTGAAACAATATTAAAGTTTTCCATTCGAAAAAAAAAACGGTAGCTTCCTCGCATAAATGTAAGCTTAATAACGGTAATAAATGTAAACAAACAAATCTATTTGATCAAAGCAGAGTTCGTACTAAAAATTTAACATATAAGGTTCACATTTGTGCTATTTATCTGTCCATGGCTGTAAGTCCAAGTTTCAAATTTTATAGGAAAAGTTCTATATAAATTTTCATTAGGCGTTTTTACTTAGAATTTTTAGAAAGGTGTTTGGTATGGATTTTTATAGCTTATTAAATTTTATTTCAATAAAGTGCAAGTTTTATGTTGCTTAAAAATCCCGTTAAGTTTTTATAATTTGTTTCCTTGATGATGTTGCGCATTTTCTCCATAGAAACGCAAAAATATATCGTGCAAAATGCTGTGGAATTGCAATTTGGATTTATTAGATATGGTTTTTATTAGAAATAAACTATATTATTATAAAAACAAGAATGATTATTAAAAAAAATGTCAAAACTGGTCCAAGCATTAATGAGCTATCATTTGCCGCGTGCTAATAAGCTTTTTAATTTATATTCAAAATAATTTTCTTCGATTTCACTTTCCATGTCAGATTTACTCCAACTTACCACAAAGAAAGCGTCCTATGAGTAACTGTATGTAAATGGCTTCACGTGTGCTTTGGTAGGGTGCAGTGGCAAGCAGTACCAAGCCGATGATGCCAACAAAATTCGTGCATAGCATTGTGTTCCGGCGGCCGATCCGATCCATCAGGTAACCCACTAACAAACCGCCGAGCGGACAAGCCATGCTGTTGATGGATGCTGTAGCGGAAAGAGAAGTTGGAGGTGCATGAGGAAAAAATGTTTAATATATTTGCTAAAAAATGAAATTAAAAACTTGACCAGCCTCAAAATATAAAAAAAAATATTTGCTATGCAAATACTCAATTATGTAATAATAAAATGAAATTAAACTTTCAATCGGTAATAAGTGCAACATGACATTCATCGCTGGCGTGGGCGAAGTCTTTAGTCCCCCGCTTATGCATAGACTAGCACCCCTTTAAATACTTTCTAATCGTTTTACTGTTGTTCTTTTCTCAAGTGCTGGCCACCAAACTAAGAAACCGTCTGATAGGCCTTACCACTGCTGTATGTAGCCAGTGTACTATTTTTGGGGTTAGGGCCCATTTTGCTCCCACAATTCTTTTGCATATATAGAGTGCTGTGGCTGTTTTTTTTTACTCTATCATTAATCGTTTGTTTCCACGAGAGCTTCCTATCTAATATCATACTTGCCTCTTCCCCAATTGACAGCGTGATTCCCTCAAGGGTTGGGGGTTTTAGAATAGGTATCCTTAGTTTTCTGGTGAACATGATTACTTCTATTTTGTTAGGATTTACCCTAAGACCACTCGATACAGCTCACCGGCTTACATCGTTCAAAGCATTTTGCATTATATAGCAGAGGTTATCTGTAAATTTTCCTCTTATTAATATAGCAACATCATCTGCGTAGGCCACTACGTGTATCCTCCTTTCTTCTAAAAGGTGGTTAAGTTTCAAGGGCCGGTGTTGATTTTGAATAAAATACAATTTTTTAGGAAATTATTGTCGTTTCTCTTTATTATAATATTACTGGTGTAGCTCAATTACGTGTGAAATAAAATATCGCTGAGCCATAATTGAGGTTCTACGCCGTTAATGCTCCGAATTATCTCATCCTTTAGCTCTTGAATTGTTGCTGGCTTATCCACGTACACCTTTTCTTTTAAATAACCCCAAAGAAAGAAGTCCAACGGTGTCGTTGACGTTTAGGTGTGGTTCACATTCAACATCGGCCCTTGAAATTTAACCACCCTTTAGATTCTTTAGTAATCGGTTCATTGCCAGTATCCACGGCAGAAGAGAAAGGGTACCCCTCCTGATGGATCTGCCTAATTACATCTGTTCTATAAATTTCACCCAAATGAGTCATCACGCTTGTTATGGCCTACGGTAAGATGTTGTTGAAAGCGCTCTCTATGTCTGGGAAGTCTACTAGAGAATACTTTTTATTCTCTATCCGTAAGTACTAGTTTAAATTAAAATAACTTGCGGGATTACTGCGGTCGGTATATCGTGAATAACTTTAGTAATGTTGGCTTGCAATACCTCAGTTGAAGCTGGTTTATCCACAAAGATTTAGAATGGCATCGGATTGCTCTTCAGTTCAAATACGGCAATTTCGTTTATTGACGTAGCCATTAGCGAAAAATGGGCCTCATCGCTGAACACCATAAGCTGGCACATAAACCTCACTTATATTGCCAAGTTGTCACACTACGTAAATTGTGTGTTGACACGAGGTAACACCTTTTTGAAGGTTTTTGTTTTTAACGCGTTTGTGGAATGGGCTCCGGAGAATAACTCAAATTCTTATTGCTTTGCGAAGGCTGCGCTCTATAATTGCAATTGGGTAAGACTATTTTTGACAAAAATGGCTCTGCAATAACAAGGCGAAAATTCGTAAAGTTTTTCTTTCTGCTATAGTTTGCTTTTTTAATGCAAAACATGAGCACTACCAAGCGTGACATCAACCATGTAAAAAATTGTATTTTTATATCCTTTCATAAACTTTGGTATCATACCGGTATGCCGGGAGAAATTCAAAAGAATCAAAAACGGGATTTACCATTTTTCTCGGCACCGTGTATGTGGGAAGATAGGGAATGGCGATAGGAACAAAAAATCGTATGGAAGCGAAAGTGTGAAATTCTCCGTTTCGGAGGTAGGGGGATTTTGTAATTTTAGTTACCTTTTTCCTAACACCCTATACATTTCTTGGTGTACATTCTATGAAGATTATAGTTATCTCTATTGATAGCTAACAATCTAGGCATTCCAACAAATGCTTCGTTCATTCCCAAATGCATTTGACCCTCCTGCCGGTAGTTATGGGACGTGAACTTTAAAAAATCCAATGGCACATACTTTACATAGTATCAAAGGTTTAATTGTTTAGATAATTCGTAACTTTGGCCAAGAAAGGACGGAAACTTATTCCCATACCCAATATAAAAAAATTAGCTTTATTTGCCTTTATTCAAGTGAACCAATAAATAAAGCACAGAATTTCAACTGCTGGAGCTTTACTGCTGCGAAAAACCATTAGATGGAATAATATTTTGATGCATTTTTACTGTCAAACAAAGTACAGTGTTCACTTGAATATTCAGAAATCTTTGGATTACTAAATCAAATACAGTTGCTTGAAAAACCATTTGTTTCTATACAAATTATTGTCTCTAGTCAAGTGAATCGGATTGTATATTATTTTCTCATGCCCATTCAAAATGTAATTTTTTTAGTAAATAAGCTAATAAAATATTGCATTAACAATAAACACTTTTTGTTGACTAATTGTTTTAATTATACATCCACATAAAATAAGGCAGCCAACTAAAGCGATGGTAAACACAGCTGTTCTTACAAATTACCTTATATTAATATTTAGTTAACATATTAATGAATATTATATTGTAATGATATGAGCCCTTGATTTTGAAAGTGGTATAAGTCAAAAATTTTAAAAATCTAGTTTATCAGTTATTTCATGTCAAATCCTAATAAAATAACATAATCTGAAGAGATTAGCAGTATGCCATGAAAGTTAACTCGATAAAATGTGTTTATTTTTTGGTTGGTAAACAAAATACGGTTACTGTTATATTATATTAATTATTAATAAAAATGTTTCCTGGATGGTATAAGTCATTTATAAAGTTAATTTTGAAAGTGGTATAAGTCATTTCAACCTTTAAAAACCACATTTCCTTTTAAAAATGGTTATAAAATTCACAATCATCATAAATACTTGCTTTTTGGCACTACTTTACTGTCACAAAATCATATTCCATAATACAAAAATATTTTTTAATTCTTCAAAATGCCATTATACCTCTTTCAAAATCAAGGGCTCATATAATTCAAGAGAAAAACAAATACTTCAAGAGATGATCAAATAAGTACTACAATATTTCATTGTAATAACATAAAACTATTCTCAGAGCAGACATAAAAAAATGTCAATGATACTTGAATATCATAAGTAGCTACATACATACAAATATCATCAAATTACACAAATATTCAAGTACGGCTATTTGCCGTACCTCTCACTCAAGGCTTAACTCTCTCTGTATTTTCTGCTTACAATGTATGATAAATGTATACGAGAATGTGACCTTGTTGCTGTTGTTTGACGTTTTACTCACGGATACTACAGCTGCTTTATGCTAACTCAATAATGACAAAATCCATCGTGGATAGGATGGTCGCGAGCACTGTGGTAGTAATTGGAGAAGAGAGTGCATAGTGCATATGCTTAGAAGCTCTGTAGTACCAGTTAGGATTTAACCGTAAACGTAACTACTATTTAACTACTCTCTTAAGGTGTTCAATTTTATGCCGCGATGTTATTTTGTGTATTTTGTCTGCACATACAAGGTGATGTCCAAAATAAACAAGACTGAGCTAAAATAGAAACGGCAGAAGCTTTGTTCTGTAAATTCCGAGTTTATTTATTCAAAATAGTCCCCTCTGGCCTCGATACACTGTTTTGCGTGATCTAAAAGCTTTTCGAAAGGGTGTTTCAAGTCATTGACCGGAATGTCCTTCAGGATGTCGGTACAAGCCTTTTAGATGGCCTCTACGGACGCAAAACGCTTATCTTTCATAGCCAAATGAAATTTCCCGAATAGGTAGAAGTCACAGGGCGCCATATCAGGCACATACGGTGAGTGATTGATGGTTAGAATGCGATTTCTAGTCAAAAAATCTGTCACAAGAGTGGATCGATGAGATGGTGCATTGTCAAGCAATAAGCGCCATCTTCTTCCTGCGCGGTATTCAGGGCGAATTTAACGAGCGAACGCTTCAAACGACAAGATAGAAAACTACATTGACGGTTTGGCTCGTTGGCACGAACTCCTTGTGGACAATTCCCTTGGAATCGTAAAAATAAATGATCATAGACTTGATTTTTGACTTCTCCAAATGCGATTTTTTGGGTGGTAGCTCGTCTGGAGCTTTCCGTTCGTCACTTTTACGCTCAGTTTCATGTTGGAAAAACCACGTTTCATAACCAGTTAAAATGTTGTAAAGGAAGTTCTCGTATTTTCTTGCCTCTTCAATCAGGTCGATTCGAATCAGAATTCTGAGCAATGTTTGGTCCTCAGTTAACTTGTGTGGACCTTTCGTAAGCCCAAATGATCAGTTAAACTGCGATAAATCGATGTTTTGGAGATATTCAACTCCGTTTCCATGAATTTCAACAATCACTTCGGTTCATTTTTGATAAATTTACGAACAATTTCGATGGAGTTTCCGGTGATTACTGATTTTGGGCGCCCTCACCACCATATCTAATAGATAATCATCGCCATAAACGTTTTTCATCAATTCAAATGTTTCGGTAAACATTTCACCGATTTTAAAACCAATTTGGATATTAGCTCTTTGTTCGAAACTCATTTTTGTACCGATGACACAAACATACTGACACTTTAGACTCAATAACTTCGCTTCCACTGGACCGAATGTCACCAAGCTTTCACTGGAAGTCCGCCAGGGATGTAACTTCCCACGTACTAACTCATTAAAAAGATGACGACATCAAAAACATTTTTAAGGCCAGTCTTGTTTATTTTGGATTTCACCTTGTAAATGTCGGGCGACATATTGAGCGAGGTATGAAATCGCAGTAAATCGTAATGGAGATGTTTGCTCTCCACATATTTTTTATTAATTTATTTGAAACTTTGTTTATGTAAATAGACACTAGTATGTGGATCACCGGTGGTGACATTCATTGTACTTACCGAACCAACTACTTTCCTCTGTATTGAGTTGGTAAATATCATTTGGATTTGTCAGTTGAGCGAGAGACACGGAAGGCAAGGCTACGGACATGCCAGATGCTACTACGCACGTGTTTCCGAGTAGTACCATCAGCTCCTGTGCACATGATTTTGGAGAATAATTAATTATGTTTCATTATTATTCTCAATATTCTTCTTTTTTATTTATATTTGTATTTCCAAAAACAAAAATAAAAAATGTTTCTTTCGACTTACCTGTCGCAGTACAGCTTTTCTGCGTTCGCCCAATGGCTTCGGTGGTTTCGTTTTATCGAGTCTTTTCACAATTAAAACTTTGTGCGCTAAATTACCATTTTGTAACTTCTCAAGCTCAGAGTTATTCATTTTGAGGTTTTGATGTCTGTTTTTGTACTACGTTAATATATAAAATTATAAAATTGGTATGACTTCCTTCGCGTAAAGTCTAATATCAGTTTTGAAGATTTGTTTGGAAATCTGTAAAATGTCAAAAAAATATTAATTAAATACTGGTAAATATTTGTATATAAATACAGGGTGGGGAAAAATTAGTCATCCTATCGGAATGTTTATAATTTTTACAAATGGCGTCGTACGTCAATCATATTTGACACTTGTAAACAGCTGTTGTTTAAAAACAAGCAAGCAATGGAGCGCGTAAAGGTCGAAATAAAGATTTTCATCGCTTAAAATATTTCCCTTTTTTGTGAATTTAGTAAAAAAATTATTTAAAAACAAAATTTCATAATTAATTTTATGCCACCTTGTGCAAGTCTAGAAATACAAAAAAAAAAATAGAAACTAAATAGTAAGTGCCCAACTAAGTTCCTGCTGTTTGTCAATAGATGCCGCCAGCAGTGTGTGCTAGTCGATTCTAACATAACCTAAACATCATAAACCAAGCTTAGACATATAGCAAACAAACAGCTTCGACACATTAGTGATTTTGTTTTGGTATCATATCCTTTTGGTTTTGTGAAAATGTCTGATTTTGTACCGAATAATCTTCATTTGTGGGAAGTGTTGATTTTCCACTTTCATTCGAAAAAAACGGCGGCTGAAGCGCATCGAGAGCTACAAAAAATTTATGGAGATGCTGCTTTAAGTGAAACAAAGTGCCGAGATTGGCTCCGTCGCTCCAAAAACGGTGATTTTGATCTTGACGACCGTCCGCGTGACGAAAGGCCAAAAACCTTCGAAGACGCTGAATTGGAGGCATTGCTCAATGAGGATTCGTGTCAAACGCAAGAAGAGCTTGCTTCAGTACTAGGAGTTACCAGCCAATCCATTTCCAAGCGATTACTTGGGTTCTTGGGTTCCTTATGAGTTAAAACCAAGGGATGTGGAAGGGTTTTTTTCATCCCATCGTGACGGGTGATGAAAAATGGATTCATTACAGCAATCCAAAGAAAAGAAAGTCATGGGGACTGCCCTGTCATGCTTCTACGTCGTCACCTCGGTCGAATATTCACGCTGCGAAGGATATGTTATGTATTTGGTGGGACCAAGTTGGTGTTCTTTATTATGAACTGTTAAAACCAAGCGAAACCATCACTGGGGATCGGTATCGACTTCAATTGATGCGCTCGAGGCGGCCGCTATACGCGGAGAGGCTAGAAAAAGTGATTCTACAACATGCCAACGCTCGGCCTCACGTTGCCAAACCCGTTAAAACCTACCTGGAAACACTGAAATGGGAAATTCTACCCCATCCGCCATATTCTGAAGATATTGCGTCGTCCGATTATCACCTGTTCCGATCGATGGCACATGATCTAGCTGACCAGCAGTTCCATTTATATGAAGGCATCAAAAAATGGCTTGATCCGTGGATAGCCTCAAAAGATGGAACAATTTTACCGCGACGGTATACCAGATCTAGCAGAAAGATGAGAATAAGTAGTAGTCAGCGGTTGGCAATACTTTCAAAGATTCACTTGTAACCATTTTTTCAGAATAAAGTTTGTTTATCATCAAAAAAAAGAACAGCAAGAACTTAGTTGCGCACCTAATGTAAGTTGATTAACGCTAAATAACGCAAGTAAAGGCTAACAAAACACTTGCAAATTAACATAACCGCAAAAATAACGACTAACTGTCTAAGCAACAAATTTTCAATTATAATAAAATATTTATTGCTCAGAAGTTCATGCAGTGTGCATTCGTAATTTATTTGCATACAAAGTTTTATTTGTGTCTTTAACTAAGTTAAGACAAATTACTACTCGGGAATTTTGGGATCGCTGATATCAGGTTTTCAAAAATCAAAATGGCAATACGATTTTTTTTTGATTTTGTGCCCGCCATATTGAATGTGCAAGATTTCGAAGATAAAATATATTGGATAACGAAACTTCCGTTTAGTTGCAGCATGGCTTAGTTCTCGAATCGAATATGCACTTATTCCTATGTTCATAGTCGAAGGCGTGGCCTTGAAATGAGATTCGTTTTCCAAGCATTTTCGAATTGTTGGCCAAGGCTAATGGGAGGCGGCCCTAAATTCAGCATTACAATGTTCTTTTAGCTGAAATGTTCTGCAAAAAAATTGAAAAAATTCTAAGCAGCCTGAATTTTTTTGAGCTCTAATTCTGTATTTTCGAAATTCTGCAAAGACAAAATGAAGATTCTGAGCATTCAAATTCTGTATAAAATTTATTTCAGGAAAAAATTCTGTATTTTTAAGGTATTATAAAGAAAAATAATTATGTTAGGTTATGGTAAGTTAACCCGGCTGGCATTGAGGCAGGCATAGACTTTTTGGTCTCTAGCGATACCAGATGGAGATCAGGTAAGGTCAGAATTAGATAAAATTAAGGGGTCGGAGTTCTCAAAAAAATGGATTTTTTTTCTTAAAGTATAATATCTTAAAAATATTGTGTGAAAATTTTAAGTGATTCCAACAAATACTTTTCGAGTTATTCAAGAATTAACAGAGGGCGTTCGGGTGCTACGGAGCCGATAGTAAAACTTTGAAATCGTTTTTCTCAAAACTATGTTTTTTGAACTGCTAATCACTGTAACTTAAAAACCGTTTGGTAGATTTCAATAAAATTTATACTGCTTTTGAAAAACATAAAAAACTCGTGCCTGATCGGAGGATTTCCCTCGGTACCAAAGCAGTTCTATTTTTGTAATTCTTACCAAAAAAGGCGCCTTGTTTCACGAAAAGAGACACAACATTTGCACCTCGATCAATCTTTTTGGCAATTTGGCGATTCGAAAGTCCCACTGAGGTCAAGAGACCGATTGGTTCTTTTTTGCGATCTCTCAAAGCTTTCTGCTTTCCCATTTTATTATAATAGAATAAAGAAGTTTTCGAACAAACTCAGTGAATGCTTAAAAAGCGATCCCTCCATAGCTTTAATGCATAAATAAAGTAGGCAAACAGAGTGCCTCTATTCATGTGAACCAATAAATCAAGCACACTATTTCAACTGCCGAAGTTCTACTGCTGCGAAATACCGGTAGTTGGAATTCTATTTTGATGTGATCTATGATCAGAAGGTATCGGAAATATTTAAATAAAATGAAAGAGAGTTAAATTTCAGGCAAATTTATTTTATCTCCTTCAAAATATGACCCGTCTGAAGCAACACAGATGTGCCAACGTTTAACCCAGCCTTCAGTTACAGAGCCTTGAGGAGCTCCTCCAGTTACCTTATAGCTTTTCGGGCCTACGTCTGTATTATACCATAGGGTTCTGTTATCAAAGTATGAAGCAATTAGCTTTATCAGATAATTCGGCACATTCATACTCCTGCATCATACTGAACAGCACGAAAAAGCCAGACAACCTAGCTGTGGTAGTCGTAGGGAAAACACTAAAAGAGGTCTCACGAAGGGTTGAGGACACCATCAATAAAATTAAGCAATGGTTACAATCGTCTGGGCTAAGACTAGCAGACCATAAGGCCGAACTGGTTCTCATAAGACGGAAAGTTGAAAACTCAAGCAAGCTCCAAAGCTACAAAATCCTGTGCAGCTTTATCGTGACTGATGCCCAATGTGGGTGGACCAAGACAACAAATGAGAGCATTGTTAGCAAGCGTCTGCAACTCTATCCTGTTTTACGCAGTGGAAGTGTGGGACGACGTAGTGAAATATCCCAGCTACTTGAGGCAGGCTAAACGGGTGTACAGATTATGCAATGTCAGAATCATTAGAGGCTATAGGACCATATCTGACGAAGCAGCAGGGGTAAAAGCAAGCAGAATCCCCATCGATATGAAGGTAAAATGCATGAAACAAATATACCAGCATGCAAAAACCGCCCGGGTATCTGGTGGCAAAGCTTCACTGAGGGGCGCCCTACAGAGGATCGATGATACCGCTCTGCAAAATTGGCAAACCAAATGGAACGATAGTGAGAAGGGAAGAACCACTTTCACTATAATCCCCGACATACAGACAGGGATCCGGAAAACACATGGACACGTTACCTTCATGCTGGCACAGTTTTTAACTAGGCATGGCTGTTTCAGGCACTATTTGTACAAATACAAGCACACAGACTCCCCATTTTGCCTATACTGCCAAGAAAAATATGAAATGCTTGAGCATGTCCCGTTAGAACGCTCTAGATTTGATGGGGAACGAAGCATGTGGCGCTCAAATATCGGCGAGAGCAAGACAGCTGCTAGCCTAACACAATATATGCTAGAATCTGAAGAAACGTGGAACTATGGTTGTGACGTACCACCAACAATTATGCGAAGGCTGAGACATGATGACAATGAACGCAGACGAATGAGTGAATAAACACCCTGCCCCCTGGAAAGGAGTATTTTAACAGGTAATACCGAGGGGAAAATGTAGAACAGCGAGGCGTTAGAGTGCTTTAGTCAGAAGGCACTACGAAACTCAGTTGAAAAGAGCCGGGGAATATCGCATGTTAATCGAGCATATGTATGAGTCGGCACATACCTATCTTTAGAAGATTCCACCTCCAAGGTCCGCATACCAAAACAAAAAACAAAAACAGCCCCAACCCTCCTGGTAGTCCGGCGAAGGGATGGCCTTCAGCTCCTTCGTCGCATTTTCTTTAATCTCCACTATCGACTGAAATCTCCTTCTAATCAAGTGAACCGGACTGCATTTGCTCCTGCCTTTCGGGATCAAGTATTACACCAAGATACTTGACTTCCGATGAGAATGTAAAACACTGGTTGTTTAGGCTTGGAAGGTTAAAAGGTGGAGGCTTGTATTTTCTGGTGAATGGCATCAACTCCGTTTTATCAGAGTTGACTCTGAGACCGGAACTGACAGCCCAACTACTGAGTGTAGCCAGTGCAACTTCCAAGTTACTTGTTAGTCAATTGTAAATATTTATGGACTAGTCGAAACTCAAAAAAATATAAAAAATTGTATTGAGTAGAAATTTTGCTCAAATTTGTAGTAATTTTTTCGCATCTCTTTCCTGAAAAATAGTAATTTTTTTCTTTTTTGTTTTGCGGATGAGGGGTTAAAAATGCCTAATGCATCGTCGAAGCTGTCGTTGCAGCAATGGTATACCCGGTGACTAAAAAACTCCCCCTAAGTGGAAAAATGGTAATAATAAATTGTCATAAATAACTTACCTGTAGGTGGGTTCCGAATGAGCTGCCTTCTTTTGCTGCCACGAGTATTCGATTAGAAGTCGATTACTGCAAGCCACGACTTCCCAATTGAAATTCAAAACTTATGCATTATTTTGTGGATACGTAGTTGTGGCAAGTGTTTCACCATTCGTAGTTTTCTTTTACTTATGAGTATCATTTATCAGCAACTGAGCGTAGGCGACATATATTTTCTAGACAATATTTCACTTTTTACAAAACTTTGTAGTTTTTATTTTCCCTTTGCAAAAAACCAAAAACAAAAAAAAAACCGCAGCCAACGTCGTTTAGTGCACTGTTACTGTTATTACTTTCACTGCTTTAAACAATTGTTCAATATGATCTCATCTTTAATACGAGTAGATTACTTAGCTTCTTTGTTCAACTTTTTTCACATTTTACGTTTCTGCATTGAACGTTTCTTTCCGTTTAACTGCTGTCTACTTAGAAACACGATACGTGCAAATGTTTATGTGAGCGCATTTCAAAAACTGCATTTAACTATTATTTATTGCAACAGTAGCTTTATTACACACATACACACGCACATACATACTTATGTATATACATATCTATGCCCGTCAGTGTCTTGGCATATCCGTGCTTTACGAGCTGGAAATTTGATGTTGCCGTTTACACGAAACATGCACGCTTGGTAGTTTGCTCAATACTAGATGGCGATTAGACTGGTGTGGCTTTTTTAACTTGAACGTCGAAGTGGAGGTCGATATTCTTGCCTGAACTTGGTGATTGGCGGCGCGCTGCAGCTACTCTAGTTGTTTTGATTGGAATTCTAACAGCTGATAGAAACAGCTGTTGCTTTACTACTCGTAACATACCGGTATCATAAGCTTCTGTGAAGTGGATATACAGTTGGTTAGGAGCTTATTAGCAACATTGCGCAACGAAATGCTAAACAGGCGTGTCTATGCTACCGGAGGGACGCAAACTCATAAGTAAGATCGAAGACTTCAATCCAGACATTTACACAAGAAAAAAGCTCTTACAACAAAAAAACATATTTTTAATACCCCTCATAGTAGTAAGAGTTGAACATGGTTCTAGATATGGTTCTAGATATGGTTCTAGAAATTTAGAAATTTATGACCACATTTTTTCCGCAAAAACATCTTATAAAGGATGAGCAGATTGGAGGTACTTTTTCCAAAAATGTCTTCCAGACAGATCATGCGTAACTCCTGGCAAACTAAATACATAATTTTTTTTAGTATTCATTGACTTTTCATCATGGAAACCTTACGCCTTAACAACGTTTACAAATCGTAAACATTTTATTAGGAAAATCGACGCTCTATGAAAAGTGTTCATCGCGCGTTCAGGCCAAGTTATGATGTTCAGCGCTGAGGCTCATTTTCGGCTACGTCAATAAGCAAAATTGCCGTATTTGGGCTGAAAAGCAACCCGAAGCCATTCAAGAAGAGCCATCAAATCTATTGAAGACCACCGTTTGGTGCGGTCTATGAGCTGGAGGAATCACCGACCCATATTTGCTCAAAGACGAGGTTGTCGCAATTTATCTCTCGACTCGGACCAGTGGATTGGCCACCTAGATCATGTGATATCGCACCTTTGGACTTTTGTTTGTGGGGATATGTAAAGCTAGTTTCGATTGAGGCATTGGAAGCTAATTCGTTCTGCTGAAATATGAACGAGACGTTATCAATAAAACGGTCCGCGGATGACATATGGCAAAAATAAATTTTTTGTTTTTTGGTAGGACTGTTTGATAAGCTTACATGGCAAATTTCAGCGTGATATGTCACATAGTTTGTTTTCTGTGCTACTGTAAACAAGTCAAGCTCGAGTGTGTTCTTCGAATTCTCTTTTATGCCTTCAATTGTCTCAAAATGTTTTCCACTTGAGCTTGGGAAACAGGAAAAAGTCACATGGAGCCATATCAGGCGAATACGGTGCTTGCGGAACGATATTAACATTATTTTTGTTCAAATAATCGCGAACAAGACGTGATGTGTGAGCTGGTGCATTATCGTGATGCAAGAACCATGACTTGTTGTCACACAATTCCTTCTTTTTAAGACGAATGTTCTCGCGCAAACGCTTTAAAACGTCCAAATAATATTCAGCGTTAACCGATTTTGCGATTTGTGCGATTTTCAAGCACAATTTCCTTTACTTTTCCGATGTTTTCGTCGTTTACTGATGTTGCTGGACGACGTTCATGAGGCAAGTTTTCAACGGATGTACGGCCTTCTTTGAACGATTTGTACCACTGGAAAACACGTGCACGCGATAGAGCAGAGTCCCCATAGGTTGTTTGCAATATTTTTAAGGCGTCTGAAGCCGAAATTTTGTTGGAATAACAAAATTTCAAACAAATTCTTTGTTCAACTTGAATTTCCATCGTTAAATTCGAAGAACACACTCGAGCTTGACTTGTTTACAGTAGCACAGAAAACAAACTATGTGACATATCATGCTGAAATTTTCCATGTAAGCTTATAACAGTCCTACCAAAAAACAAAAAATTTATTTTTGCCATATGTCATCCGCGGACCGTTTTATTGATAACGCCTCGTTCATATTTGATCAGAAGGTATTACTAAAGTTGTTGACGAGATACCGACGGTAGTTCTCCAGCGGGTCATTAAAAATTGGAGTTTTGGTGTTTACGGATGGCCGAATTAGGGCGCAGTTGCGGCCAACATCTGAAAGGGATTATCCTTAAAAAGTAAATGTCATGAATGGTTCTACATAAAGATGATAATGCCCAATCAATTTGAATTTTCGTTGTTTTATTTCAATTTCAAATCCGTTACCTCAAAATTGATCACCCTATTTACTGGGAATATTAGATTAGATTGGGCGATCGCCTTAATAAAACACGTACTTTCGTAACCCTTGGTGGTGTATTGTAAGTTTACAATGGCTGCAGTCCCCAGTCACCGGTCCCCTGAAGCAAAGTGACGCTCAGGTCTTTGATATTCATGGAACTGTGATCGTCAAGCTTGTTTCAGCGCTTCGGCTAGATAGTGACGAGCAGTGAAAAAGAAAGTGCTATATAGTTTTCCCCTCCACCAAAAGGTAACAACTCTTACAAAAACCTTCTCGGTTCCGCTTACGGAGAGTAATTTAAGCTTTCGTGGGTTAAGCATTTATTGCCAGCCAAAGTTACAGACACTTGACAAATAGCTTCCTCTTACGTTGCGAAAATGAGACGAATGTTCATTTGTTAGTAGTGTGCAAGGTTATACCGGGATACCTGTTGCATTCCAGTTATTCCCCATGTCGGTATAAAGTAAGTGTATACAAAGACGAGCTTACTCGTCACCCATGCAGACTCTCTTTACATCGCCATGTGTCGGAATTCCGAGAAGTAGCGTGCGAAATGTCTCAGCTATTTCGCTAAGACACCGGCAGGGATTTGCTTGGTAGCTACTAGTGAAAATGGAGGTTTCGTAGAATGAAATCATATCACACTGTACCACCAGCTGAACCCCAAGCACTGATGCTGCAATCCATATCCATGCACTGGGTTCGGCTATAATAACCTCTAAACTGATGGAATAAACTGGAAATAGCTATCCCACCTTGGGCGTAAACCATAACATTGGCTTTATCTGGGTACCGGGGCATCGGAACATTGAAGAAACGAACTGCCAAGAGGGAGACCTATCATGAGTAACATTCTTGCAGAATCGGTATTCACACCTCTGGGTGCAATCAAGAATGCATTCTGCACTCATGCCTCGCAAGCAGTTGTAATTTTGGTATTCGGAGGGATATTTAGAGTGGGCAGTTCTCATCCGAAACTTTGTTTTCGGGCAGTTGTGATTTTGGTATTCGGAGGGATGTTTAGAGTGGGCAGTTCTCATCAGAAACTTTGTTTTCGCTTTCATTTGAGAGTTGGGGGATTTTCACGACGAATCCAGCGCAAAACCAGGTATCCTGGGTTGCTTCGCCTCTCACATTAGCTCGCTCTCGAACGCATGTGCGGAAGCTACCCACAGCATAGGAGGTGGCTCCAGAAGATATGCCAAAGCCGATAGTCAAGCCCGATCTTCAATAACATGATATGTATTTGGTGGCTCCCTGTCCCATGGTGCACTGGGTAATGCTCGAAAAGAATGCCACTGTCAACAAGCAGCTCGACATTGCTTAGCTATACCGCATGAATGAGACTAGTTGACTGAAAAGATCTGATCGTCATAGTCTAACCATTATCCTTCAGGACTAGGCCAGGCTACATGTTGCACAAGTCATCAAAGCCGCACTCCAAGAGCTCGAATGGGAGGTCCTTCAACATCCGCCGTATCCTCCGGATCTTGCACCGACCGATTACCATCTTTTACGCTCCCTGTCAAACCAAATGAAGGTAATAAAGAGGTCCTTAAAAACTGGCCCAACATCTTCTTTGACACCAGATCAGGCGATTTTTGGCGCAACGGCATCAACAAATTGGTTGAGAGATGGGAAGAGGTTGTAAACAGCAAGGGCAAATATCGAATTGTTTAACTTATTGATTTTTGTTTAAATAACAGTCTTCGGCAAAAACGCTATGAACTTATTCCCCTACCTAATATATCGGAAATGGAAAAACCAGTTTGAATTGTGTTAATTTCAAACGAATTTAGAAAAAAATCAAGAGAAAATCAAAAAGGAGCGTGAGTACATTTATCGAGAGCCACAAATAACCCTTCCGCATGTGGCTCGGAAGCAGCATGTCGGCCTCCCAGGTTATAATTATCTGACAGCAGCTGTATGCAGTTGTGAAGGAGCTACATACGAATGCGCTTGTATACTTGGGTGTAAATGCATTGGTGAGCAGTTGCTTTGCCGTATATTTGTATGTTCACCAGGTGTTAAAGACAAAGTAAACACTTAGTGAATAACACAAAACTACACCATAGGAAGCTACCCACATACCTGTATTGTATATATTCTGTAGAGCAATCCACTGGCATAGACTGGTTTATTTCCTAGGAAATATTACGCGTACTTGCCGCCTCTCTTTGTCTTCCTTGCCCTCGAAATGCCACTGGTTTTATTACCTCAGGTTTTCCCTAAAGGGCTGATAGAGTTGCAAAAGTATTTGGTGGCATTGATTAGGTATCGATTTTTTGCTTAGTTTGCACACGCAAATTACTACTTCAGTTCCAGTTCAGGCATTCAAACATACCAACCCTTAAAGGGTGGGTGCTAATGTTTCTGGGCAAACACAAAATAATTTGTTTTTCCTTCACTTATTTTTAACTAAAAATAGTTGACCTTTTCCAATTGTTTCTATTGAAAAAGTCAATGTAAATTACGTTTTAGAAGAACCTTCGCTGGTAGGTCTTTGTTGGTCGATAGGTTTGTTTATTCGTCACGATTCGATATCGTTATTTAAAGAGAAGTGTTAGTCTAATGAAAGTTGAGCATGGATTTTTTTCATTTTTTTTTTATTTTGTGTTCCTAAATATCTATGCCTCTTGAAAGTTATATTTGCCAATGTGCAAGTTTTTTTCTCCCTTCTCTGATTACTTATTTGCTTACTCAATTGGTGCTTGTGTTGGTTAAAGAGGCCACTCTGGAAATGGACATTGTAATGCACTCGAAAAAAAAATGTCGCTATGGAGGGTTGAATGACGCGTTAACTCTATTCGCAAGAAGTTCGATATGGCTTAGTGGTAACAGTAGTGCGATTCACTAACACTTTTTAACGATATTCACGTTGTTTCCTTTCCTTAACGACAATTTAACGATTTTGCTATTCGGTAACCCATTTCATAACGATAATTTGTCGATTATCGAAAACCAAACGACAATTATTTGGGTGGTTAAATTAAATGAGAAAATCATAATTAGTAGTTTGAATGAAAACTATCAAATTATATTAACAAAAACTTATTAAAACAACACGAATTTGTATTTCGAGTATTTGGCCTATGACTTATCGCTTGGAGAGGAGTTAGTGAACGCTCAAGCAGCGGATCGACGGTTGCTCGGGGATGTGGACAATCCTTTCTACTTGGCTGCAGGGAAGCTCCAATAACTATTCTGGTTAACTCCAGACTTGACTGAGGACCTAATTTCTCAAGTTGACAGTCATCTTAAAGGTTCCAGAATAACAGCGATTTCGACTGAAAAACAGGTAAATCTTGCAATCTTCAAGGGAATTTAATTCTAAATTCTGCCTTTATATTACAAGGTTCTAGCTGCATTACGATTTTTTGCAACTTGATGTTATCGACGACCTCTAGGTGAGCAGTGGGGAATATCCATGAGCCAGTGATTCGTTAGCCGAAGCATAAATAGTGTAAAAGATGCAATCAACCGTTCTATGTTTTACGCAACAGTGATGCTTCCTATGATCGAAGTGGAGTGGCAAGCGCCAAAAGAAATTTTTAATTGAGTTGATCAGCTGTGGCACGGCTTCTTTGATATCCCTAAACAATTTCAAATAAATATCGGTAATTGTTCATTTAAAAAGCGCGCGTTACACATACAAGTATGTCTAAATTTTTTTGCTGGAATATTCTCCCAACTGTCGTCTATAATATCGCAGAGTTTGAGCGTGATCGATTAATTAGTTTGGTTTTGGCATTTAATTATATCAGTCAATCGCAGGTGTGCTCTGCGATTTTCGCTATGGATAAAAATATCGAACAAAGAATTTGCCTTAAATTTTGTGTTTTGAACGGCATTTCGTGTGCCGAATCGTTGAAAATCTTGCAGGAAGCCTATAGCGAGCGGGCTTTATCAAAAACACGGGTCTACGAGTGGTATAAGGCTTTTGCAGAGGGTCGAGAAGTAGTGGGAGATTTGCTTCGAACTGGTCACCCATCAACGGATAAAAAGTCAAGAAAATTGTGCTGGAAAACCATAATTTAAGTTTGAGGGATGTAGCCCGTGATCTTAGCGTGTCTCACGAATAAATTCGCAATATTTTACGCCATCAATTAGGCATAGACGCGTGGCTGCTCGACTCGTTCCAAGAGAGTTGAATTTCTTTCAAAAAAAATCAGCGGAAGAAGGTGGCCGAAGACATGCTTGAACAAGTGAATTCGGGCCCAACGCATTTATGATGAGGTGAATAGAAGTAGGTATATGAGTTTGACATGCAAACTAATCAACCGGCGGCTGATTGGCGCTATCCACATGAGCCGAACCCCCAAAAACCACGTCAAAGTCGGTCAAAAGTGAAAGTCATGCCACTCATTTTCTTTGATTATCAAGGTGTTTTGCACTGGGAATTCGTTCCAAATGTTTCTACGGTAAATGAAGAATATTATTTGGAAGTTATGTGACGTTCGTAGAGAGAATGTGAGTAGGAAACGGCGCAATTTGTGGAAAGAAAACTCATGGATCTTCCACCATGATAACGCACCGTCTCACAAGGCTCATATTGTGAACACTTCTTTGACCAAAATCTCGAGAAATATCATCGAACAACCACCGTATTCAGCAGATTTATCCCTCTGTGACTTTGTCCTTTTCCCAAAACTTGAATTGCCACTCCGCGGACGCCGGTTTGAGTCGATAGAGGCCATTAAGGAGAATTCGCTGAAGGAGCTAGAAGATATGTTCAAACGCCTTTAAAAAAGACTTTGATGACTGGACGCAATACACATATGCCAACGATTAATATGTGTATTGCTTCGAATGGAGCCTATTTTGAATTATTTTGCGTTTGATTGAACAATTCCCGGTACTTTTCTGACAGAATGTCGAGAATGTCAGAATGTTATTAAGTTAACATTTTTCAAATAAATAATTATTTTATTTTATTTACTTTGTGGAAATATAATTGAAGCAACTTTTAAACATGCAACTGTTCGTTCATTTTGATATTTAATTTGACAATGATGCCACTCTCTAGCACTTTGAATAAATAGAAAAAGACAAATGTTTAGTGTTAGTTAACATCAAGATCAGATTTGTGAACAGCAAAATCGTTGGTGCAAACGGCAAGTGCTGTGAAATAACAATTGGGGAATTGTTAAAAGTTAGTGAATCGCATTACAGTTATTCCTGCAGTGTGTAGTTTTTAGTTGGCGAATCAAGATCCTGCTGCTAGAACCCACTCTTCTTCATCCCAAAAACTGGTACGGAAATATAAATGAAATCTAATGGATGACCAATTTAGGGCTAATACTCCAATACCCCATTAGTGCTCCTGTCGTCTGGTAGATTTTGGCAACGTCAATAAGTTCTCTACATTTTCCTCATTGAGAACTGGTAAAGGAGAAAATAGTACACTGCGGGTACTTAAGTTAATCTACCTGAGGAACCAGAAGATTATTTATGTTCTGACTTGACAAGTTCTTTCTAAATTCATTTCCTCGCGCATTCATCGGTTCGCCTTTTATTTTCATACGAATTATCAAATGTTTGTATGTAAATATGTAACAGCAACGACGATTTATCAATTGAAATTTTCGAATAACGGTACTTTACAGCTACTTTTTCCATGTCTGCTTTGCTTAAGTGATGAATGTATGCAATCTTTTGTCATACCACTTTTATTTGTTTATTTTTTGTTATAAAGCACGTGAAATAATTTAGTTTTTCTTAATGTATAAATATGAATTCCGCAAAAAACTAGGTCAACAGCACTTTTTTCAATTATTGTACACCTTCTTGGAAATAAGTAAATATGCTGCTGTATGTAGACTTAAGTCCTTCACTGTATGCACATCGAGTTGACATAGTCCATCAATCCCCGAATGACTTAAAGTTCATGACTAAGGTCATGTCATTTTTATAAATGTTCTTCAATTACATTTGCTGGCAGAAGTAGCTGAAGAAAATATCGCAGCTGTATCGGCCAGTGTTAATGATGACCATCAATTATCGATTCGTGGCCATCCGCAGCAACGTGGAAAATTTTGCTAAAGGATTTTTGGTGGATGGGCTCTGTGAAAGTTGGCCGAAGATCCACTTTTTTATCGAAAAATTGTGTTCAGGGACGAAGCTCATTTTTGGATCAATGGGTACGTAAATAAGCAGAATTGTCGATTTTGGAGTGAAGATCAGCCAGAAAAATTGTAAGAGCTACCAATGTATCCAGAAAAGGTCACAGTTTGGTGCGGTTTATGGGCTGGAGGTATCATTGGGCCGTACTTCTTCTTGTTGCGAATCGTAACGTAACTGTGAATGGTGAGCGCTACCGTGAAATGATATCCACCTTTTTTTTGCCCAAAATGCAAGCGCTTGACTTGCATAACGTGTGGTTTCAGCAAGACGGTCCCACATGCCACACAGCACGCGTAACAATGGACTTGTTGAGAGGCGAGTTCGGTGAACATTTTATTTCACGTTCGGAACCTGTCAATTGGCCACCCACATCGTGCGATATAACGCCTTTAGATTATTTTTCGTGGGGCTATGTTAAAGCTCATGTCTATTCAGACAAGTCTGCTTCAATTAACGCTTTGGAAGACAACATTAAAGCATTTATATGTGAGCTACCGGCCGAAACATTGGAAAGAGTATGCCAAAATTGAACTAAGCGGATGGACCATTTGAAGCGCAGTCGCGGTCAACATTTGCATGAAATAACCTTCAAACATTAAATTATATAGACTGTACTATCGATTTAAATAAAAATTGCATGCATTTTTCTGAGTTTTACGTGTGTTTTTTTTGAAAAACTTTCCTATAGCTCTTAAAAAATCACCTTTTACATTTTCTCATCTGACTTCTTTCTAGACTTCAGCGGATATTAAAAATCGAATTTTTCATTCTAATGCTGTTCAGCTGCTCACTGAATTCAGGACTCGTCATGAAAGCTGCTGTTTTTTTTAATTTTACTTTAACCAACTAATAGGAATAATAATAATTGTGAATCACGGCATTTTCAAGACTATCGCATTTCTATTTTTTCAGTCAACGAAGCTGCTATTTTGTCACTGACTTGCACAATCAAATGAAGACTGAACGGCATACTTTTTTTTTGTTTTTGTGGGAGGGGAGGATAAAAATGTCAGAAACATTCAATTGATGCCATCGTGCCAATGATATGTGGGACACGCTCCCCTCTTCGGCTGACTTCCACCCCAGGACCGCATTTGCATTACATCGAGGATGGAGCCGTGATTGTGGATAACAACCACAAGAGAAACCTGCGTCCAGGCTCTCTACCTATGACGTATGGAGGTTATACGTCGGTGATAGTCTCCATTACTCCATTAAGAAATAAATGGAACTTCGAAAGTGTGCGGTAATGTCGTGTGCATTACCGTCTTGTCTGCTTATTATATGGTCGTGAGTCATTAACTCAAGCGTCCGTAATTGTTCTCGGTATGTCTGAGTCGACCTCTTCTGGAACACTGTTTGATGTTAGCTTCAGCACTTGTCGGGAAGTTCGATGTGATCAAACGCGGCAGAGGGCGTTAATATTATTTTACTCTAGCTGCCGATACTGAAGCACCTTTATTCTTCGCCATTCTTCGTCCTGCTTGTGTAGCGTGCGCAATACTTGCTTGGAAAACTTGCATGGAGCATCCCAGCAATGTTTTGAAATGCAGATACTACCAGTTAAGTTAGTCTCACTTGGGTGTCTTCCAAGAATAGTGGCTACCTCCTCACGTTCTCTTGCGAATCTTGGACAGTAGAAGAGTAAGTGTCGTGCGTCTTCAACATTCTCTGGGCAAGCAGGGCAGAGCGGTGAAGCGGAGAGAACAAACCTATGCAGATAATATTGAAAATACCAATGCCCGCTCAGCATCTGGGAGAGGAAGTAATCCACTTTTCCGTGTCTTCGCCGTAACCACTTGTTAAGATTAGGGATAAGTTCGTGCGCCCAGCGGATTTTAGGAGAATGATCCCATCCTCACTGCCATTAGTCAAGTGACGTCATTCGCTGTGCCAACGTTTGGTCCCTTGTAAGTTTTGCAGTGGAATTTTTCCCGCAATCACGCAAATTGCAATTGTATGCACAGGCTACTCGCAAAGCACTCACTCTATAACCCTGCCTGGCCCCTCGTAGGTGTATTTCTCTGAACGGCATACTTTTACAAAATGGCAATAAAACAATGTTCCCTCGTTCCCCGAGTACGCACTTTACTTCTATGCAACTCTATTGATTCTGCATGAAATTCTATTTATTATTCCGAAGTCAATTGGTCATTTGTGTTGACTTAATGGTGGTTAACATTTTGTTAGGCCAACAAAGTGGATGTACAAAGCAGACTTTTCTTTGTTTGTTTTTGGAATAGTAAATCACAATATTGGAATGGTTTCAGTGGCTTTTATGTGTGGAAAAAATAATAATAAACGAGTCCGTAATTCTGCGACAACTACTTTGAATTTTGCGCATTAAATTTGTAATGTAGAGGAAAAGTGAGAACTTATACTTAGTTTTTTTATAATTATAAGACAATATAACCCACGAAAGAAAGGCAAGGAGCAGTAGGATGAAAGAGAAAATGACGCTTCGTCAAATGTCCTGTTATAAAGAAGAAAACAAGATTACTGGGAATAGATTCTAATTTTTTTATGCGCGTTGTTTGTTCGATTGTCAAGAAAATTCGTGTCAAGTCAGTCGTCACCTATGCCGGACAGGCTTCATATTGTATATAAAAAAAAATTCAAGGATTTAAAAAAAATCAGCTGGAGAGACTGAAAATAATTACAAATTATTATATAGGGTGGTTAAATTTCAAGGGCCGATGTTGAATGTGAACCACACCTAAACGTCAACGACACCGTTGGACTTCTTTCTTTGAGGTTATTTGAAAGAAAAGGTGTACGTCGATAAGCCAGCAACAATTTAAGAGCTGAAGGATGAGATAATTCGGCACATTAACGGCATAGAACCTCAATTATGCCTCAGCGTCATCGAAAATCTGGACCATCGGATGGAGGTGTGCTGCCGCTGGCTATTTGACGGATATTTTATTCCATACGTAATTGAGCCATACCAATATTATCGTAATAAGGAGAAATTACAATAAGTTCTTAAAAAAATTGTATTTTATTCAAAATCAACACGGGCCCTTGAAACTTAACCACCCTTTATATTTAAAAAAAAAAAATTTAAGAATTTAAAAATAAAATCAACCGAAGAGACTGGAAATATTGGAATTACAAATTAAACAAACTGAATTCGCCTTAATAACTATTTGACCGCCCATTTTCGCTTTTCCTTTGAGTTTTGCTTAACTAATACCCAACCCTTTGCAATGGTGTTGACATCGGGCGTCTGTGAGGAGCAATCCAACATTTCAATCCCATTTTGCTGTTTCCACTCTACACACTTTCGGCTTCGAAGTCCGGTATTGCTGTCTTGTCATGTAAAATTAAGGTTGGCTGGTTAGCACAGATGGCAATGCTGATTTTTGATCAAAACTGCACTCATAGGCGGTTAACACAAATAAATGGCTAATCATGACCCTTGACTGGATGCTTCACAGTTGATGAAGTCGATTACCTGCAGTATACCAAGAACGAAGTATGCAACTATTCGCCCAAAAGGAAGAGTCATCTGTGAATATTAGGTTAGTCCAATAATGTTCTGAATTTGCAAATATTTTTCCCATTTCCTCCGGAATTGGAAGTAAACGTCCACGAATCATGTTTGTTTTACAGGTCTATATATTTTTACTAGAACCTTTCCTTCCAAACAATTGAACTGATGGGTTTCATTGGATTTCAGCGCTCAGACTTTGCCCCCGTATGTGGCTGTAGGTTTCATGACAGTTTGGTACATTCGTAGTTTCAGGCTTCTGGAAAGTAGTCTCGATTTCATCTATTTGGACGAAGTACGCAACTGAGTAGTAAAGTCCTCTCTCGACGAACAAACTAATACTCTACAAGGCTCTCATCATGCCCGTCCTAACATATGGCGCAGAAGCGTGGACGATAACAACATCCGATGAGGCGTCCCTTGGCGTATTTGAGAGAAAGATTCTGCAGAAGATTTTTGGACCTTTTCACGTTGGCGACGGCGATGGAGCAATGAGCTGTATGAACTTTTCGCCGACATAGACATAATGCAGCGAATAAAGATCCAGCAGCTACGTTGGCTGGGTCATGTCGTTCGAATGGATACCAACGCTACGGCCCTGAAAGTATTCGATGCAGTACCAACTGGTGGCAGCAGGGAAAAAAGATCATGAGGTGCAGGACGTCACATTGTACATCCCGGTTAGCACGAGAACGAACCGACTCACGCGCTTTGTTAAACTCAACCAAAATCGCCTAAGCGGTTATCGTGCCAATCAGAAGAAGAATAGGTGACGATAAGGAGCTTTCACTCGTTTAAATTAGATAAACTGTGATTAGTTAGGGCCCGAAATCCGGGCATAATACACGAAATGAAAGAAAAAGTTCTTTCTAATACCTGTTGTTCCTCAGCAGGCAATAGCAGATCTCCGACGTGACTTTATTTCTGCCATGAAAAAAGTTCCTCATAAAAACTCTCTGCCGTTCTGAGGCGGTGTAAAACTGTAGACCCCTCCATTCGTGAAAACAAATCAAGACGCACACATAAATGAGAAGAGGAGCTCGGCCATACACCCACCGTGCGCATTATTATCAAAATTAAAGGTACACCCGTTCTAAAGCTGAGTTCGCCTCAGTCCCTTGTGGTCTATTATAGCCGGATAGCACTGCACTTAGTTAAAATTATTTGACACAAAATTACAACCATTAACATTCCACTACACAAAAAGCAAAACTAAAATGTTTTTTAATTGAAACCCGTAAAATTTTTATGTACCGATATGTGTATGTATGTATCGCTGTTTATCAGTTGCTCATTAAAGTAAACAATAATAAAGAGAATTTTTTCATGTCTGCAATTTTTCATCGCTTGCATTTCGTAAGGTTCGTGTAATTGCTTTCCAGCTACTACAAAAGCGAGTAATACCTTAAAGTTGTTGTTTGTAAAAGTTACATCACTCGAAGTTTCTGCATTCGTATGCATGTTTATAAAAATATTTACTGACAAAATGCAAAATATTACGTGGTGTATGATCGCATGCAAAAAATTGACGGGTATATGACGCAAAATACAAAAAAAAGCACGAGACGTCACATATCGAAAGTGAGTGAATTCGAGATATTTACATAACTAAAGATTTTATTATTTTATGTAATCTGCAGGTACGGAGTCTTGCTAAAATACGTAATCTGCCGAAAAGCTTTGGCAGTGCAGTAAACTGGGGTTTTTTTTACAACAAACCCACTTAACCTTCCTACGGTCTTCGGGTCATTTTTGACCCATTTCAGGAAAAAAATTAAGTTTTTTCAAGAACCAAATTTTTTCAGGACTTGATGTTTCGTGACTTTTTCTAATTTATTATATTTTATATAATAAGCGTAAAATTAAAAAAAAATTATTTGGGCTCTGTCGCGTAGAAATTTTTATACATCTACGACCCTCGGGTCAAATTTGACCCAACGTATAAATCAGACGTTATTTGAGTTAAATTCATTTGCTAATTGCAAATTTTCGGCTCAGCGGTTGCATTGTATTATTTAATCTGCTTTTATTGAGTTCACAGTAAACATAAATTTAAAAAGCACGTGCTTTGTTTGGTTATTCGACTATTTATTTCGTAACAATGAGTGATAGTGAAAGTGAATTCTCTTTGGACGCGTTTTCGGATGATGAGGAATCTGAATTCGAAGATCATGTTGAGGTTGCAGATTCTTCCGACAGTGATTTTAGTGATGACGAAAATTCTCTAATGCCTTCTGAAATCATGTCCTCAAAAAATGGTCAAATAAACTTTTCAAAAATCCCTCTTGTAACAAGTGCCGGGAGAGCTTCAAGAGAAAATATTATCAGCCTGATTCCTGGACTAACGCGTTACTCGTGCGCACGAATTATCGAAAAAGAAATTTCTAGCTTTGAACTATTTTTTCCACCTCCTTTGATACGTACGATATTGACCTACACAAACATTGAGGGAAAACGAATATGCGGTGAAGAATGGGTGGATATTGAAAACATCGAACTATTTGCATTTATTGGATTGCTAATATTAGCTGGCGTTTTTCGATCAAATAACGAAAGCTGTGAAAGTCTTTGGAACCCTGAAACCGGAAGACCAATATTCGCTGCAACTATGCCTTTGAAGACTTTCACAAAAATATCGAGAGTGATTATGTTCGACAACAGGGAAACTCGAAGAGAACGAAGATCGTTGGCTAAATTTGCTCCTATACGTGATTTGTGGAATCAATGGGTTGAGATATTACCTAAGCTTTACAATTCAACGGAAAACGTGACCATCGATGAACAATTAGTAGCTTTCTGAGGAAGATGTCCATTCCGCCAGTACATGCCAGCAAAGCCTGCAAAGTATGGAATCAAATTTTGGGTACTTTGTAATCCAACAAAGAGCTATGTTTGGAACATCCAACCTTACACTGGCAAGGCAATCGGAAGAGCCCCTGAAAAAAAATCAAGGCATGCGTGTTGTTCTTGATTTGATTGAAGGGCTAAAAGGACATAACCTCACAACGGACAATTTTTTCACGTCTTATCAATTGGCACAAAAATTATTGGAGAAACGTATTACGATAGTAGGAACAGTACGCAAAAACAAGCCCGAACTACCACCAGACTTAGTGAACATAAAAAGAAGACCACTAAATTCATCAATCTTCGCTTTTACCTAACAAACAACTCTCGTTTCGTACATACCTAAGAATAATAGAGCTGTGATTCTACTTAGCACTCTACACCATGATTCAAAAATTAGTAATCGTCGGGATAAAAAGCCAGAAATAATACTGGACTACAATAAATGTAAAGTTGGTGTAGACACATTGGACAAAGCTGTAAGCGGTTACACTTGCAAACGAATGACAAAACGGTGGCCTCAAGTAGTGTTTAGTAACATAATCGACATTTCAGCTTATAACGCTTTCGTTTTATTCAAATCCGTCAACCACACCTGGAAAGAGGGCTGTCTTACAAAGCGCCGTTTTTACTTGGAAAACCTTGGTATGCAGCTCGTAACACCCTATATAAAAAAGCGACAAACTTTACCACGAGCACATTTTTCACTTGAAATTGCCAAAAAAATACGAAAGGATTCTCAACTGGATGCACAACCATCATCATCAGGTCAATTTGGAAACACGGCGGAAAAGAAAATAACTAAAAGAAGTCGATGTCAACTATGCCCAAAAACTGATAACAAAACAGGATTAGTTTGCGACATTTGTAATAAATATATATGTAAACAACATTCTAAAACTATTACTTTGTGTACAAACTGTCTGAAATAATTTATTTCTTTTTTCTTTCATTATTAAATACACTTTTTATTTAAAGTTTTCGGTATTCATGATTATTTTTTTGTTATTGAATAAACGTTTTTGTTAAAGTTTGTATTATTCACATAAAAATAAAATAAAAATTTATATATTAATAAAAAAATATGATAATGGAATAAATATATTTCGATTTTCATTTTTATTTAAGATACCCATTTAATGGAAAAAAACTTAACTGTAAAAATAATCAAAAACCAAGTATAAACCTTGAAAATATTGTATTGGGTCAAATTTGACCCGAAGTCCGTCCGCGTCAGTTAATTTGAAGACCGTAGGAAGGTTAAGGCCCTCGCCTCATTTGAAATGATTTGAAATGGTGGTTTTTGGGTGTTTCCTTAAAACCGCGTAAAAAGGAAACCAAAAAAGATTTTTTATTTTTGTTTTCAGTTAATAATTTTTAAAGCTATTTCTAAAAAATAAAAATTTCTTTTTTGCCATACGAGGTTCGATCTTAAAAAATGGTTATGCCGACATGGTTTCCGGGAGCCACAGGTATCTGAAATCCAAAAGGGGAAAAGGTTATTGTTCAGTATGAATGTCGTTATAGTGAGAACTATGATTTAAAAAAAATAAAATTTGACAAAATAGCGAACGTTCAAGATGGAAAACCGATTTTTGACCCTTTTTTACTTTCAAGAAAAAAATACAAAATATTTTTTTTTTTTTGAGAATGTAGTTCACACGATAACAACATCAATTCTACGTCATTTAAAATTTTTTTCATCAAAATCGGTTTAGTAGAACCGGCTATATCAGTGTCCATTGTTCATGTGAAGACCATTTTTTGAAGGCTGACAACTTTTTGCACGAACCTTGTAACAGTTGATCAGAAAATAAAATACTCAAAGCAAAAATAAAAAATCTCTTTTCCCTTTTGTTTTACAAGCTTTTAAAGAAACACCCAAAAACACCATTTTAAATGAGGGGCGGGCCTCAATTATTTCCTCAGAGAATTTCTTGGCATCCTCTCCTAATCACGACTTATCCTTGTAGTAGCGCCTACTAACTTACTCTACTATCAATCCGAGTCCATTGTCCACTCAGTTTCGTGCCAAATTTCGCTTGTTAACAATGGAGTGGGCAGTTAAGGAAAATCGCATTGCAGTGATTGAATTACAGAAGTGTGGTAAAAGTGCATCCCCCTGACAGTTGTTAAAGTTGTTGTACAAATTATTTCTCAGGAAAGCGCAGAAAAGATGGAGCTCCATTTCTTCATGTGGTATTTCAGAGAAGGACCAGACTGGCACTGAATGACCTAATCGTTTGAAGGCTTGTGTAAAAGCAAATGATGATCTTTTCGAATGCAAATTGAAATTTTTTATTTAAATATAATATTTACATGATTAAAAAAACTAGCTTCATTGAAAAAAAGGTATTATAATTTCATATCTTGAACAGACTTGACATGTAATAGAACTTAAGCAGGACTATGTAAGTAGATAGTGCAATAAACTTAGTGAATAGCCATAGTGACAGGTTGATAACCCTTATCGATAAGCCTCTAGAGTAGTAATGTGTGAGTCTATTGTAAATCGCACTAAAATTGCTCTTCAAACATGCATTAGGCTATAAAATTTGAAGTGGCCGTTTGAATTGATTAGACAACATCTGGTTAAACGATTTCTGTAAGGTTTCGTAGTGCACCTTGAGGGCTTCTACTAATTCACGTAAGCCTTAGTATATTGATATATTTAAAAACTCCGCGTAGTTCCTAGGTGGAACAAAAGGCCTCAAGAAAAAAGTTAAAATTAGATTTATTCAAAGCTAATAATTTGCGACCTGCTTAAAGCGCTTCTGCTTCCACTATATATCGTATAATGAATAAATATTTAATTAAATCATATATTGGTCATTCTAATCCAACAATTTTGCCATCTTTCTATTAGTAGCATGACTCCACGCTCATATAATTTTTTGACTTTGCTGGCAAAAAACTGATTCAGGTGATTTTTAACGTGTTCATTTGAGGTAAAAGTTTTAGCGTTCAAAAAATTTTGCAGTGACCGGAAGAAATAATAATCCGAAGGGGCCAGATCTGGAGAATATGATGGGTGTGGCAGTACATCCCATCCAAGATATAAAAGCTTTTGGCGAGTGAGCAATCTTGTATGAGATCTTGCATTATCTTGGTGGAGCACTACACCTTTTCTGTTTATTAATTCTGACCTTTTCTGTTGAAGTGCATCATTCAGGTTGTCCAGCCAATGACAGTAGATTTCCGAAGTAATTGTTGTGTTATCTGGTAAAAGCTCAAAAAAGTGGCTCCTTTAAAATCCCACCAAACAGTTAGCATCACCTTTTTTTGAAGGATATCGGCTTTTGAAATGCTTTGAGCCGGTTCATCTTTTCTGCTCCATGATCTCTTGCATTTTACATTGTTATATACAACCCATTTTTCCTCTCCAGTAATGATGCGCTTCAAAAATAGATCATTTTGGTGACGTTTAAGGAGTGAAGCACAAACGTCAACGCGACAACACAAATTTCACAAAGTGAGGGCATTGTGAACCCATATATCGCGCTACGAGGTTAAACCCAGGCCTTTCAGGTGGGCATAAACAGTTGAATTCGATAAATTTAACCTCTTACCGATCTCACGTGCTGTTATTTGCCGGATTGCATCAACTTATGCCTTTATCGCGTCTTTATCAGCTTCAAACGGCCTTCCGGAACGTGGTGCATCTTCGACATCAAAATTGTCGGATCGAAATTTTGCAAACCAGTTTTGGCACTGGCGTATTTTCAGCACATCTTCTCTATAAACATCGGTTAATTTCTTTCTAGCTTGAACAGCATTTGTACCTTTTCTGTAGTAAAAAAGTAAAACATGACGAAAATGCTGCTTCCGGCTCTTCATATTTAAAAGAGCACCGGCCAAAAACTACTACGTAAAATCAATTGAACTTATTCACACACAAGCCTTGCTTTATCAGCTGTCAAAACATATAATGATAATGTGACTTAAGGGTGAAGTTAGCTGTGAAAAAATACGATTAAATCCTCTGTCGGGAAAAAATGAAATTACTTTCCGAACAACCCAATACTTTTCTTATACGTTTGCAGTTTAAGCCCCTATTGGAAATGCTTTTAAGTACCATTAGTGCCCTTTTTAACAACCTCATTCAAACATAAATATGCAGAACCATCCAACATAACAACTTTAGGCGATATTACATATTACCTAGCACATCTGTCGTCATATTAGAAGCACTCAACTACAACAAGTGTGTATCAACCGGTGCCCTCAACATTTACCTACTTCAGTAAATCTGTTTTAGAGAGTTTTGTTTTGAATGTCGATAACGAGACAAATTATTTAATTCAATTTTCTCGAGAGCAACAAAAAGCAGCAAAAATGAGAAATCCACAATTTTTATATTACACAGTTCTACTAAAAAATATGTTTATTATGGTGATATGAAACCAATTTTGTTTTGGATCAGCTCGTATTTAGAAACTAAAGGAAATAACGAATTTCTTAATAGCGTTACTTTCTCCGTATACACAAAGCAAATCCTTTTCCAGGGACTTTCAAATTTTTCATTTTTTTTTTTCTTTTTTTTTTGCTCTAAATATTCATTTACAATCTCAGAAATAGCTTTTCAATGTGTTAAACTTAATAGAAAGTCTAAAAAGACCCTATAAAATCAGTTAAGTGATGAGCGTCGAACGAAAGATGAGTAGGAACGAGAACTTTAATCGCGTTTTTCTCGAAATACGTTTTTTTTCGCGTTGTCGAATATAACTCGAAAAACATATTCGAAATTCAATTAAGATACGAATTTAAAATTTTACAGGGCCATTCTTTAATACATTGATCTTTTCATGTACCACAAATTTTATATTAATTATCACTAAAAATATTCTTTTGATCAATTTGTTTAGAAAAAAGGGTAATTATTTTCTTTTTCACTTCAAGTTTCCATTTTTTTGTTTCGTTAAAAATAGGTAAGTGCAAAGCAAAATAACTTATTTTAGTGAAAAAATTGTATCTAGTTGATTTCAGTTGATTACAAGAGGCTGTACATTCCGCGGCGCAAACAAGCCACGTTTGAGCAACAGTAGCACCGCCATTTTTTTTTTTTTTTTCATACAAATTTTTATATATTCACTTAACCAAGAATATTAACATATAAGTGATTCCAAGATAATAAATACCCCCAGTTTTTCACAAAAAAATGATTGAAAAACTCGTTATCTGGAGGAGCTGCCCCCTTTAATTTGGGTTGGGCAATCACGCATAAGCCTCCAGCAATAATTTGTCCTCATACATCCCGCGACAAAATTGTAGGCTATCAATATTTGAGGCGACCACCGCATCCGATTTTCTTAGTACGTGCTTACCATGCGGGAGTGCGTAGGTTTGAATACCCGTTCATGAAACAGCAAAGCATAGAAACAGTTTTTTCTAATAGCGGTCGCCCCTCGGCAGACAATGGAAAACTCCCGAGTGTATTCCTGCCATGAAAATACTCCTCATAAAAATATCTGCCGTTCGGGGTCGGCTTGAAACTGTAGGTCCCTCCCTTGTGGAACGACAACAAGACGCACGCTACAAATAGAAGGAGAAGCTCGGCCAAACACCTAACAGAAGTATACGCGCCAATTATTAAATTAGTATTTTGACCAATTTTGACTGGTATTTGTTTTTTTTTTTTTTAATGTTTACTATTTTTCTAAGGATTCCATGGAGGTTGGCCTATGGAGGCAATATCTCAAGAGACATGGTGGCATTTTTAGGCAGCTAACACCGTATTTCTCTACCCACAAACAGGAGGTTGAGAGGCGTACAAGGGCAATCTTTCCAAGTCGGCAGGATAGGAACGAGGGGAAAATCTGTACCAATGCTAGTAATCGAGAGTCGCTGAATTGGTTTTCTCTAAATCAGCCAAATTATCTATTTCCTTAATAGTGCCGAATACTACTAGTGTTTATCAGGCAGAAGTCTTTGCGAGCCTCAAGGCATGCAAAATGCTTAGGGAACGCGGCAGCGAAGGGAGTTAATATCTCCCAACATTTTTTCCGAAAGTCAAGCTGCGATTAAGGCTCTGATGATGCAAAGGGACAGATCCAAACTGGTCAACTACTGTATGGAGGAGTTCAGATCGCTTGGGCAGATAACTTTTTCTGGCAGGACATAGGAACAAAGAGGGAAATGAAAATGCTGATGAGCTTGCCAGGAAGAGGTCGGCTGAATTGGTCTCAGAGGTCTCCCACCCTGTCATTGATATCCTTCCGACTGTTGTTAAAGGGGAACTGTGCAACTTATTTCTCAGTAAGGCACAGAACAGATGGAGCTCCAATTCTTCATGTGCTATTTTGAAAACCCTATGACCCCAGTACAATATAAGCAGTACTCTGAAAGCTTCAGGGACTCCACGTCATTTAATTTCCACGCTCGTAGCTGTGCGATAGATCGCTGGACGATCGGCACACAAGCAAAAGTGCTTGGTTTACCATTTAATCGATATTGCAGAAGTTGTGGGGATCTTTCAGAGAAGGAGACTATTGACCACTTTCTCTGTAAATGTCCGATTAAGGTGACTGTGTGCTCCTCTCTTCGACAGCCCCCAGGCAGCGCTCTAAAATAAATTCCATTAACCTTCACCATTACATCAACAGCTCTGTTTGGCTGCAGATATACAGTATGCCTGTTGGAGGTCTCAAAATGGCATCAAAATGGCGCTTTAACCCATTGATGTGCCATTTTGCTCGACGAAACTCGGGTCCAAGTGTTAAACGTCCACGCTTGGTGAACAGATCAGAGTAATATAAACTACTTTGTAACAGCAATTATGAGACTCGTGACTAACTTTGGTGGCGTACAAATAGAAACTAACATTCAATCACGACCCAGGCACGTGATGGCACGCTTGACCCGACGATCTATTCACGAGTCTGGCTCGTCATATTCATGTTTGGACCAAAATTTCGATCACGAGTCAAGCTCGTTAAAGCACGGCAAAGGGTTAATGCTATTTGGGAGTGCCAAACTGGTACTTCCCCATTTCACCTACCCACCCACAATTTTTTAACAAAAGCAAATAAAAAATTTTCAAATTCAGCTTTAAATTTTGTTTTTTATTTAGAATCAGAATTCTGATCATTCATGGTTCTCAAAAATAATTTTTGGAAAGATTTTGGGTATGTAGTTTTATGGCTTAGTAAATTTTAGTAAAGGGTCTTAAGAAAATGTCTGCAATATCCTTTACTTCTCAACGCATTCAATAGAAGTTTGTACGGTTTGCTTTACTTTCGTTACGCTTTGTTCCCCCAAAGCCTTCCTATGGTGTATAAACGAACCTAAACCTTATAAGCAAAAAGTATTGCGAATTTCTATTCATGATTTTTGAATCTATCTGAATAGAAGTCTGTGAGGATGTAATAATCCATTGACTTATAAACAAATGAGTACTAAAAATTACGTTCAAATTAATTCCAAAAATTAAGTTCATTGCGATTTATACTTAAGGGGCTAGGGGTAATCAGAATTTTCAAAAATTAGATTTTTTTTGCATTTTCTTAAAGTATAACATCTTAAAAATATTGTGTGAAAATTTTAAGTGAATTCGACAAATACTTTTGGAGTTATTCAAGAATTAACAAAGGGCGCTCGGGCGTTTCGGAGTGTTAGAGAGCAAGTAGCTGGATGTTGCACATATAAAGGGGGCAGATAAGAACGCTATGACAGCTATGACGGCTGAAGAACTATTATATGGTCCAGGAACAGATGACACAGTGTAAGTAATTAGGTAATTCGTATAACTCTACATCAATCGATAGCAAAACTTTAAATGCGTTTTTCTCAAAACTACCTTTTTTGAACTGCTGATCACTGTCACTTAAAAAGCGCTTGGTAGATTTCAATAAAATTTATACTGCTTTTGAAAAACTTAAAAAAGTCGTACGTGATCGAAGGATTTTTTTTTTAATTAAATTTTTTTTAACAATCAATTGTCGGTTTTTTCTCGAAAATCTGAAAAATATTGCCTGAGGCCGCCATTTTGTTAATTTTGGAAAAAAGCTTTGTACAGGTACAAGATTATCTATTGATAAAACTAATTTCTCTTGCCCGATTGCTTTTAGATGAATCTCCAAGGACTTGTGTTGATCACCGCAAGGGTCTTCTGGAGAAACGGGCTCCACAAACAGCGATAATTTTTAAAATAAATAATAAATAATTGGCGCGTACAGCCTTTTTGGGTGCTTGGCCGAGCTCCTCCTCCTATTTGTAGTGTGCGTCTTGATGTTGTTCCACAAATGGAGGACCTATAGTTTCAAGCCGACTCCGAACGGCAGATATTTTTTATGAGGAGATTTTTCATGGCAGAAATACACTCGGAGTTTTGCCATTGCCTGCCGTGTTTTTCTTAATTTTGGTGTTTCACCGAGATTCGAAATTTAATTTTTACAATTATTAATTTTATTTTTGTTTTTTGAAATTTTGCTAAAGTCAAGTCGAAACAAGATGTATTAATCCTATATTTTTATTTTTGTAAAATAAGGCAACTGACTAGCAAAGAAAAAAAATTATTGAAAATCATAATTTTTTCGGGCCTCTGACTACCCTTAACCCCTTTAGCTTTTTAACCATACAAAAACATGAAATTAATGGTGCGTAAATTTTAAATTAAATCTTTTTGAAAAAATCAGACAGTTCCGTTTGGGCGATTGCCTTATCGACATTTGATCCTTTGGCATTACTTTGGCATTTTTTCAATGTAAACGTATCACTGACCACTTGATATAAAATACGAGTCTACTGTCACTTATGGAGAAGGTAATTTCATACTTTGCGTGAACTTGTGGAAGTACCGAACTTTATTTTTTAAAGACATTTGCTACTGCCGAAACTGTTTGCTACGTTGCCAACCGCAAAACTTAGCACTTTTTTCCTACAAATTTTAATATTTGAAATTTTTATGATTTTCACTTTTCACATTTCCCAGCATACTCGTATAGTAGTATGCACAACTGTGTATACCTACATTTATATCCATAAACATACATATGGACATATATAACCACACTTTATTGATGCAGGCAGCAGGCCACAAAGTTCTTGAGTCGCGACACTTGTCTTGTAGCGGGATATTAATATCCTTCAAAGTTTCTCATTTCATTTGAGGCACATTTTTTTTTTAACCGATATGTGCAAAATTTAAGGATTCACGCTTCAATCGTTCTTAAAGAAACCGTCAGTTATATGCGCGTTGTCTTGACTTACGTAAATTTGCTGCAAAGCGTCCGCGTACTTCGAGCCGTTTTCGAGCAATGGCAAGACGTCGATGAACCGCCACAGCCCAAGTGTCCGAGTGCATATCGAATTGCCAGCCAATATCGGTAGAAAAATTCAATTCGAACAATTGAACGATGAAGAATGAAACAAATGGCGGAGGACAAATAGTGTGAGTTCTTATTAGCCGGCCACACGCGACGCTATCGGCACTCAGCTGACCGATCAATTGTCGCATTTCAAGTCACTTCACCATTAACTTCCATTATGCGCGCATATCAATATTTGTACACTTGTGCGCCCAATAATAGCAGCGTGACATAGCGATAGGTTTTCGCTAATTTATATTTATATTTTTTTATTTGTTTATATTTACATAGAGTTTGCCCAAGAATGATAGAAACAAGAGAGTGCATGGCGCCATACTAGTCTAGTTGTGTAGTGTTGCCAACCCTTTGCTCTTCGCAATAAATTTAGCGCCTTTTTATACCCAAAATATGAAACTTTTTTAGTTTGATGTTTGCTTCTTTTTTTTTTAATTTGAAGCTACCAAAATTGTGAGCTCAAAAAACCAATTTGTACAGTTAAAATAAAAAAGGCTAAGAAAAACCAGTCTAAGAAGATTTTCCGGCATTTAAAAATGTGTTGATTCTTTTACAATTGGATTTTTTGAAAGCGGAAATCCCTTTTTTTGCTACTTTTAAGGTTATGCAAGAATATTGGATCTACTTCTCGCAACTCTTCTTCCAACTCAACTTCCAAAAAGTATTTCCATTTACATACGAATTAAATCCATAGAGGTGTAATTATACAAAAATAAGCAGAAAAATGGTATATAATACTGAAAAAAACATAATCACGTTTTTGAAAAAGAAGACCCTATGTTGTTACATAACCTCAAATATAGTAAAAAAGTGTTTTACGGCCCCCTTTTAAAGTGATTTTCTTAGCATAAGTCTTAAGTACGGCTCCGCCGTAGCCGAATGGGTTAGTGAGTGACTACCATTCGGAATTCACAGAGAAAACGTAGGTTCGAATCTCGGTGAAACACCAAAATGAAGAAAAAGTTTTTTCTGATAGCGGTCGCCCCTCGGCAGGCAATGGCAAACCCCCGAGTGTATTTGTGCCATGAAAAACTTCTTCATCTTCTCCCCATACAATCATTTCAAAATATCACCATTTTTGGCCTTTGAATGAGAAAAGAAACTAAAACGTTCGACCCAAATTGGGGGGCATCAGAATTCGTTTTAGAGGTATGGTTCCTTCGGCAGAGTTTCTTATTTTGATCCCTAGAATATGATTTTCACAGAGCAATGGGCGATTTTTTTGCCTCCCCACAAATCGGCCCGGTCTAATATATATATAAGTCTTAAATACAAGGATGGATTTTGAAAACCCTGCTTTCCCACACAGTCTATTTTACACAACCATAACAAATTTATTTTAAAAAACCCACACAGTAAAGGGAATTTGTCACGCATACAAAGTTCTTTAAGTAATTTAAAAAAATTAGGTTTTTTTTTCTTTCAATGGACATTTTAGTGATTTTTTTATGTCAAAAACTAGACAACAATGCAGTTGTGAGCGAGAGATTTGATCAGAGAATGTTAATGATCATTCTCCATTGGACATTCTCCATTAACATTCTCTGATTTGATTGCTCGAAGAGAAGAAGAAGAGCACACATGGAAAAAATGTAAATAAAGCGAACAAATGTCACACAAAAATAAAGCAGGCCAAAGACGGATACAAATCGAGACAATCGGTTTAAACTCATTTCGCCGCACAAATTTCGCCTCACCGTTAACACACGTACAAGTACCACACGAAAACTCACCACCACCAACAATAATCGCAATCTGCGATAATATGCCTAAATGATAAAAAAATAAAGCTAAACAGGACTGAGTGAATTATTAAACTAATTTAAAAATAATTAATATTTTGCAATATTATAAACATCACATTTTAATTAGAAGAGGCTAGAAAAATGTTAGGAAGAAAGAACTAAAATTCCAAGGTTAGAGTACAAAAATATGCTGAATCAAGTTACGAAAATGGTAATCTGGTCACATTGATCACCAACTGGGCTAGTGTGACGTCACGAAAATCAGCAGAAATTCGCTGAGAGCAAAGTAACAGTGCCATGACAGGCGCCACCTCATTATTTCCTCCATGCAACTTAATGCATCAACAAAGTTTACGCAAAATTTAAAAAAATTCAAAAAGATGTCATCAAAATTGCAAACTCTTTAAGCAGAGTTTTTAGAAAACTTTTGAGTAAATATTTTATAGCTCATAGTATTTTGGAACGAGAGAGTGCAAGTTCAAAGTGGCCCAAAATTTGCATTGATTTCTGGCAATTTTTTTTGTTGACAATATTATGGATATCCTTCTAACGAATGCTCGAACATTTTTTTTAATAAAGAGAAAATGCATAAGACTGCCAGCAAAAAATAAATGAGTCACAGAACTACATAACTTTAGCTTTCAAGCTTGGGACAAAATTAAAAAAAAAAGTATCAAATTCAACTATCAAACTTTTTAGGATAATTCTGAGAGAAACGTCGAGTATGAAATTTTTTGGTGCACACAATTTTGGAAAAAAATGCCAGTTCAAAGTGACTAAAAGTCTGCATTGATTTCTGATAATTTTCTTTCATGATTACGATATTGTGGATTCCCTTTTATTAATTGTTGTTTTTTTTTTTTTAAGGGAAAGACAGCTTGCAGACAAGACCGCCAGCGAAAATTAAATGAGTCCCAACAAGAGCCGCATAACTTGAAATTTCAATCTTTGTACAAAATTTTAACTAATTCCGAAAATTTTCTTTAAAATTTCGTACTTTTCAATTAGATATTTTAGAAAAATCTCTAATGTGCAGCCCTTTGATGTTTAGTATAGCAAAGTGTAAGCTTGAATGGGCTAAAATTTTGTTTACTCTCCGCTTTGTGTATTTTCTGCACATAAAAAATGTTTCGAGCATTCATTATATGGAAAAAAAATCAAAAGAAAACAAAACAAAAAACAAAATTGCAAAAATTAACTTAAATTTTGCTCCACTTTAAACTCACTCTTTATGATGCCAAAGTCAAATATTATACATTACAAAGCTATGTACCCAGGATTTTGCTAAAAATTCTGATGAAAAGGTCGTAATTTTGATATAAATTTATGAAATCTTTTTAATTTTGTACGAACTTTGGAACTTTGAATTGCATGGTATAATCTACGATGAAGAAAATAATGAGCTGGTAACGTTATTTTTCTATAGTGGTACCGTTGCAAATTTAGCGAATTTCAGATGATTTTCGTGACGTCACACCAGCCTAGTTGGTGATCAATATGACCAGATTACCATTTTTGTAACTTGATTTAGCATTTTTTTTGTTCTCTAACCGCGGAATTTTAATTCCTTCTTCCTCACATTTTATAATATAAAAGAAAAAAAAGTTTATATAAAATAAACCATAATTTTTTTTTTAATTAGTCAGTTCATATCTATAATTATAAAGTTTTGTTAAAGAACTAATTGTATTTTTATAAAAAAATAATAAAAAAATTAATAATAAGAAAAAAAATAATAACAAAAATAAACAAAAAAATTATATGAAAATAAATAAACAGCCAAAAATGTGTAGCATGTCGCGCTGCTATCATTGTGAACACAGCTGTGTGTCTATAAATGCACAAGAGAGTATACATACACACACACACTTATGAGCGAGGCTATGCATCGAGAAGACGAGCCATTCGCTTTGTTGGTGTACTTGATTGTTCATCTAATACATAAATTGCAACTTGGTAATTTGTGCAATTTTATGGCTAACAGCTTGAACAATCTTTTACTCACTTAATGCGGGCAATAAGCAACGCGACGGCTCACTACACTGCGCTGCGCCGCATTCTCAATTGCTGGAAAATTGCGTCAATCTCATGCTCCCTTTTTGTTGAGCAACACAATTAGTGAATATGTCGAAATGTGTAATATGAAAAATAGCAAATTAATGATTTTGCCAAGCAGTCCGTGCAGTTCGTGTACGGAACATATGCAACTTCCACTGATATGCACACACAAATTTAACAGTTATTGCTTACATTAGCAGCAAATAGCAAATAGCAAACAGCAAACAGCAAACACGGCAAATATAATTTGTCACGGATATTGCAAAACAGGAACGCCAAACACCACTGACACAACAAGTTCCCGCTTAACGTCTCCACATGCGCTTCGCCGCTCTATTCGCCTGCTTGCTGTCGTTTATTCGCTCGCCAAGTGAACTTGACATTGGCAGCAACAAATGTACGTACGTACGAAGTCTCCCTCTGGCTGGTGTTTACCGAAAAACGATGGGCTTATTTGCAGCTTATTGTAGTAAAAAATAACTAGGGAGGATATAATTTTTTTTGTTTTTCAAATTCTCTGCTGCAAATTCAAATAGATGTGAATAGTGAGAATACAATCCCAAGAATCACTTTCGGCACATTTATCTATATACTTACGCAAGTAACGTTTTTTTCAATAGTGACGGACACATTTTTATATCTATTTAATTAGTCTCCTATTTTTCTTATGGATCTTGTGATGGCAAATCATCATTGAAGATTTAAATTCCAAAAATTTAAAATTTGTTGAAAATTACTACCGAATTTCTGAGTTGTGACCATCGTTTCACCACGCATACTGCGCGTACAGTAGTCTATAAATGCGATTTCGCATATTCACTATTGATTTTTTCTGCACTAGTGAAATAACGCAACGAAAATCCATTTACAAGGTCCAATAGATTATCTATTCTCAAGTAGGTCCTTAGATCAGTGAGAACTGAACGGCGAATTTTACCAAAAACTTACTTAACGCATTGCTGAAAATGGTGGAAATTATTTTTCTAATGTTTCTCAAGACGTTAAGTACATTACAACGTTGTTCAATAAGGTTTGCGATTCGATAAGAGTGGGCGTTGCTACTAGCCAAATTTTTATTTATTTTTTATTACGCCGGTACACTCTTCATGTAAACATATGTGAAGTTTCATTTCAATCTGTCAATTCATTCTTTGTTTACAGGCCATTTGGTATCGACGACATTCGAAAGCATTTTCTACATTGGAAAAAATCAAGTCTCGTACAGTGATTGAATTTTTATTTTTGAGAGGTTTAAAAGCAAAAGAAATTTATGAACGAATATTGAAAATGTGCAAGGACTTTTCGCCCGCAATTATGTTAGTACAGTAGAAAAATGGGTTGCGGACTTTAAACGTGGTCGTGCAAGCCTTGAGGACGATCCAGTTCAACGACGTCCAAAAATTACCAACATCAGCACCAACATCAAAAATCATAGAAAAAATAGAGGACATCATATTGGAAAATCATCGAGTGACTGAAAGGGATAGAAGCCCTAAGCATCTCATTGGGTAGAGTAAGCAATATTTTGACTGAAGTATTGGTTCAGTTTCAGAAAGCTGTGTGCCGCATTCGCTAACAATGGAAGAGAAACACATTCGCATGCGACTTTCTCAGCAACATTTAGAGCATTCTCCAAAGGATAAAGCGAATTTTGTGCATCGATTCATCATTCTGGAGCAGACTTGGGTACATCACCAGGTTCATAAATCAAGAGGCTAAAGAGTGGTGTCAACCTGGTTCTTCTGCTCCCAAACAATATCATGCCCAGAAATCGGCCAAGATGGGGTTAGCATCAATTTTTTGAGATGCGAAAGGAATTTCGTGTGTGGATTACTTGCAAAATGGTGAAATAATAAGTTCAGAATATAACTGTAACCTTGGAAGGAAGAATTATTTATTGGTATGCAGTTTTTTAGTCTATTCGTTTTAGTGTAACAAAGTGCAATTTTCAAGTGACAATTTTTGTTTTTTTTTATGACCATGCTAGGCTTCTGCTTCCATATAAAAAATCGAGTAACTACTGTGCCGAAAAGAAAAAAAGGAAAAAAATGATCCCAAAGAACGTACTTTTCTCGTAGTAGTTTTGTACATCAACAAATCGCATGAGAGAATTGAACACCCCGCGCGTCATTCTAAACAAGCCAACTCATACGCAAATAGTGACAGTGGGATGTGGATTGCACAGTAATGGCATCATTCGCCCATTATTTTTAATGCAGCAAGAAAGCTGCCGAGGTACCGGTCAAAGATGTGATTGTAAGGGCTTTCATAATTATTATATAAATATTATCAGTCCAGTTGAGGATAAAAATTGATGGTCCAGGAGCGGGGATTTTCCCAAGTTATGTTATTTTGCCAAGTACTCTGAAACAGCAGATATCGATTTAGCCCCAGAAGGCATGTTTTATATTGTTACGTTTTTACCCAACTACTCGTAAATTGTCTCACAAAAATTCCTCTGAGTTCGATCACTGGATTGCTAAATAAAATCTAAAAAGTAGTGGCAACACAACTCGCGAGCAATCTGCGGGTCTTTAGGTCCATAGGCAAAATTTATTTATTTTATCAAAAAAAAAACACAGAAAACACATTTAAATCCGATTAAACCATTTCTATCTCGCACTCCACTTGTACTCACTAACTGTGAAGAATTCTTAAATTTTTTTTTTGATTATCTGAAAATATAGTATCTTAAGAATATACTATGAAATTTTCATGCCGAAATTCTCAATATTATAGCTTCCACAGCCCACTAACTAGGTCGAGAGCGGCCCGCGCGCTCCTGTACCTCAAACTTTAAACTCAATTATCTCGAAATATTATTTTTTAAAACTGCTCGTTTTGTAACTCAAAAAGTTATCGACCGATTTGTTCGAAGTTTGGTGAGGCCTTTCTGTACATTACTATCGGAAGGATAAACCTAAAATTTTAGATATTTCGCGTTGATAAATTACTTTTTGGGGGTTCAAAATGTCAATAAACTAGCCCTAAAATTCTGCCTTTTTTTTAAGGCTTATTTTATAATTAATTTTATAATTGTTTTTTAATTTTATAGGTTCATCATTTCCGTTAATATGTTATAAAAAAAATTAAGTAAATTTAATATAATTTTACGTTTTTTTTTATGTTAATGTAATTTACTTCAATTTAACTGAATTAGGTTCAATTTAAATTTATTTTATCTTACTTTATGTTATGTTAATTTAAATTATTTTAATTTAATTTAATTTAATTTATTTTAATTTAACAGAATTAGATTTAATTTTATTTTATTTATTTTTATTTCCTTTTTGCTTTTTTATTTTTTATTGATTTTTATTTTATTCCAAATTAACTTCCCCATTAGCGCTCTTTAGCTTCCTAATTTGTTTTCTATTGTTCGATTGAAAAAGACGCTCTAAAAAAAATCTATTTCAAAAACTTTGCATAGTCGTTGCCTAATTCCATTTCTGGCAAACAAAAACTCTAAATCACCCACTGTGTAGCGAGTCGTGCCGTTTTCGTGCAAACACGATTGCGCTGTAATTTTATTTTTAAACACAACACAAAACCACCTTCACCTCCAATTTCACCCTACCACAACTGCATCCCCGCCGGTGGCAGGCGTCAGGTAGACTTTTGCTTTCTTGCCGTTTGATGTTTAGGTGTTTTTTTTATTTGGTTTTCATTGTTTTCTTAAGTTTGCTGCAACTGTAGCTTGGTCTAAACTACATCCATACATTTTGTATGATTGCTTTTTCTGTCGTTGGCTGAAAGGCGTGTTATTTTTCCGTTTTTGTTAGGTATTAATTAGTTAAACTGTGCAACCAAATTGCGCTCGTGCTTTTGCACTTTCTGGCTCTTGGTTTCTTATATCTGAGATTTTTTGGTACGGATTTCTTGATTCGTAAAAGGATTATTTTTGAATCACGAAAGAGATTTTTTGTTGATTAAAGGGTTTCATTAAAATCGCCTGTTAGACAATTTGAAAAAAAAAATTCCAATGATATTTTGGTACATTGCCAGCTCAATCTCATGATCTTGGTGGCTGTTAATATCGCCGCGGCGTCAGATAACGACATTTTCGAATCGTCTTCTATTAAGGGGTTATATACCTTGTGTTGGACTAAAAAATCGAAAAAATTTGTATGGCATATTCTAAAAGTACATAATCTTAAAAATATAAATTCAAACAATCATAAAGATCGGAGCACTAGAACGAAAGCGTGGAAGCGCGCGACCCTTCTTGGAAATGAAGTGCACGCAAAACTTTATAGGCGATTATCTCGAAGTCGTGTTTTTTGAAAATTACCGTCGCGGGGATCATTATTTATCAAAAACTATTCAGCCGATTTGCATAAACTTTTTTTAAAATTATTCCGAGTTACAACCTCGTGAATCGGTTCACTTTTTATGAATATTTGCATAGTTTGCTGGAATTTATTTATTTTTAATTTTTCAATCCCTCAAAAATCGTTTTTCTAGTGTAAAGCGGTTTTCATATCGAGAAAATTTTTTTTTTGATAAATAAACCGTTCAGATTCATTAAAAAACATTTTTCTACAATAATAATTTAATTTTTTTGATTTCAGTTGAGCTGCTCATGCGCTACCGCGATCACCGCAAGCCTCTTCTAAAAAACGATGTTTCGGGGGAGGGCCGATATCAGCAATAAATAATAACATTTTTTAAAATACAAACTCCAAAATGTATTCTTCGAGAGTTACCCTTCAGTATGATACGAGTATATGTCTCATTTGAATAAAAGTTCTAAAACATATTTAAAAAAAATGATGACAATCGTCCATTTTTTCGGGCTCTTAACTGGCACTATTTTGGTAGGAGATTTTCTGTGTGCGTTTCCGTATATCCGTATAATTATCCACAACTAAATTAAGCCTCAATAGTTTTGATGAAAAACAAAAATGGCTACGGCTAATTTTAGGAAATTTTAAATTACATTATATTCGCTTCGCTTTATTCGCCTTTCAATTAATTACCTTCGAATTCGTATTGGATGAGTGCCCGTTTCTGTTAGTTCTGTCCAAGAAAAAAACCAGTTCTAAGCAAATAAAAGTGTATAAATATTCCTGTGGAAGCCGAGTCAGTAAAAGTTTGTCACAAAGTGTTTCTAATTAATGCGTTTATGAGTTTCTAGCCAAAACGTGGCCACAAGACAAGTCACGAAAAGCTTTGTCGTGGTCATTTCCTTCTTAGACAAACAAACAAAACAGAAAATGATTTTCCTGACTGACAGTTATAAGTGAAACTGTTACGCCTTCTAGTGCCTGGCATCTTACATGTGAACGTACATAAATATCTTTTTCGGAAATTTTTTGTTTGAGGTGTCGCTATGGACGTTAGAGTAGCTTCCAGATACAGTGAACCAAAAAGAAACTGGAACACTAATATTCAAAAATTCAAATTTACAAATATAAATCAAGAACTTATTCACAGATTTTTAAGAAATCATTTGTGTTGAATATATATCATTTTTAAGTCAACTATGTATGTTTAGCGGTCCAATCTGCTTTCAAGATCAAAGCAGCAAGCAAACTAAAAGAAATCACGCACGGTCATGCATCAGTTCTACTCTCTGTGGAACACGTACAAGACTCATAGCAAACAGACTATTTGGTTTCCAAGATAGATCTGAAAAAAGACTATAAAATACGAATACCCGACAGGAAGGATTAGCAGACCGGAGCGCATCATATGTAACAGAATGCAAGAGTTTCTAGAGAAACCAACAGGACTTTTCCCCAAACCAATATGGCTTTAGAAACGGCCGTTCAACCGTGGACGCAATACAAGTTGTAATGAGTATTGCTCGTCAAGCCACTAGCGGTAAGAAATGGAAAGGTGCAAAAAATCATATCAAGCTACGTTGAAAACAGAATCCTGCTTTATGATACTGACAACGGAATGCGCACATACAAGGTTTGATTGAAAAGTAATAAGCCTTCCCGCGCGGAGCGTCTGCCAAGCGATCAACCGAATCGTCTGGTGGAGGAAAATGATCGTTGGACCTTCCACTAGAAACCGGTCCTAGTTCGGTGGCAACAGCGGTGCAGTCAACATCGCTCCGCGCGTGAAAGCTGTTTTAAAATGTGTTAGGATTTTGCAGTGGCGAAAATGCCGCGATCGTTGGAGCAACGTTACTCGACCAAATTTTGCGTAAAGCTAAACAAAACGAGTACCGAAACCATTGGGCTACTCAAGGAGGCTTACGGGGACCAATTTCTGTCCAGTGCCCAGGTAAAACGGTGGCACAAGTCGTTCAAGGAAGCCCGGGAGGACGTCGAAGACGAACAGCGATCTGGAAGGCCTTCGACGACGCAAACAGACGAAGATGTGAACCAGGTTCTGCACCTCTGCATTGGCCAAGATGGGAGTTCCAGTGCTTCCCCACCCTCCCTGCAGCCTAGGCCTGTCCCCTCCGGACTTCTTCTTGTTCCCGCGCCTGATAAGAAAGCTGAAGGGGAGGCGTTTCGACTCCATCGAGGCGATCCAAAAAACTGTGACAGCCGAATTGAATGCGATTCCTGCGGATGAGTTTAAAAAATGTTTTCTGCAGTGGAAGGACCGCTACCAGCAGTGTATTGGAGCTCAAGGGTCCTATTTTGAATAATATTAGTTGTATAAGCTAAAAGGTTTAATGAAACTGCTTTGAAAAAATAAGGCTCATTACTCTTCAATCAAACCCTGTATAAAGTAGCTGGCGGTGTTCCACAAGGCTCGGTGCTTGGCCCAACCCTTTGGAATGCTATGTATGACGGTATCTTCAAGCTTGACCTTCCTGAAGATGCTACGCTCATTGGGTACGCGGACGACATTGCGTTGGTGGTAGTGGGAAAGCATCTGGACGTGCTGCAAGCGTTATGCGATGATGCAATTGTAAGAATTAGAAGATGGCTTCGAAATGTGAAGTCAGAACTTGCAGCTCAAAAAACTGAAGTCGTATTACTGACAACACGACGGGCACGCGAAGAGTTAGTGATTATGGTAGCTGACCAGGACATAAGGTCGCAGCCATATATCAAATATTTAGGAGTACTCATTGACTCGAAAATGACTTTTAAACAACATCTGCAGTCAGTCAGTGAAAAAGCCGTAAGAATAAATAACGCGTTATCTAGACTAATACGTGATATTAGCAGTCCTCGCGCAAGAATACGATACTCCTGTCAACAGTCACGAACTCAGTGATTCTGTACGCAGCACCAATCTGGGCAAACACGAAGCCATCGTACCTCCAACTCATACGAGCCACATACAGACTTGGCGCCCTGCGAGTGGCCAGTGCCTATCGTACTGTCTCAGATGACGCAATCCATGTGACAGCGGGAATGGTGCCTATCGACCTTCTCGCGGTTGAGATGTATAGGTTACATAACACCATTGGACAGAAACTGTCGGGTGTGGTTAAAAGGGAAGAAAGGCTGCGAACAGTTGAAGAATGGCAGATACGGTGGGAGCAATCCGAGAAAGATAGGTGGACCTTTGAATTGATTCCAAACATTGCGAGGTGGATTGAGCAAAAACACGGAGAAATTGATTTTTGTATCACACAGTTGCTTACTGGACACGATTGCTTCAAAGCATACCTACACAGGTTCCATCGTGATAACGACCCGTACTGCCCGCAGTGCCCCGAAGAACAAGAAACGGCGAGGCATATCTTGTTCCAATGCCCGAGGTTCATTACTCAGCGAAATATGCTTGAGAGAGCGTTTGGTGAAAACATAAGTGAGACAAATCTTATCCCATATAAGTATGTGCGAAAACGAAAAAACTGGAAAATTACATGTGTAGTGGCCGCAAATATCATGAAGAATCTTCAGTACGCGAAATATGCTCGTAGGTCCCTAGGAAGAGCTTCTTAACACAATGTACACAACAGAATACCAATAACCGATTGATTAATAATATACTCACAACGGCCTCCTGACGTACTACTTAACGGTGAAGTTCCAGCAGGACATACCGTAGGATATGAGGAGGAGTTTAGTTGGGTTAAAGTCCCACACCACGGCTTCGGCCATAGGCTTTTGATGCTTCTCCTCCTCCACAAAAAAAAAAGACCAGAGTAATTTCAGATGGTCACCACATTTACACTGACGGCTGAAAGATGGACAATGGCACTGGATCGAGAGTGTACTTGGAACAATTATCCGTAAATTGCTTCTTAAGACTCCCAGATCGGTGTAGTGGGGTCCAAGCTGAGATCTACGTCATAGAGAAAGCAGCAAAACCAATAAGACGAATGGGCTTAGCTCCGGCAAACCTTATAGCAGCGATCAAGACACTACCCTCAGCACTCAAGATGTGTTTCGAATGCGCCGTCACTGACCGGAGGGTCCTTATTGCTGCTTGGCTGTCAGAGTAAATATTTATTTTCTTAGCTGTTAGTACGTATGTGAGCAGCCAATCAGCTGCTTCCTTGATTGCAGCTACACTGCAGTGGTCCGGTAACCTGAATTTGAGTCTGATGGGGGGCGCCTCGTAAAAATCTCCTCCGATCTCCTTCGATTCATCCGTGAACAAGTTCACCAGGCCCTGCCCCAAGTGTAGCCGCCCGTCCACTTTTCCCTTGATGGAATATGAGTGGAGAAAGTTCCGGTTGGTCTAAGGATGAACTCAAAGTTTCTAAGGATGCTTGAGTGCCCATAAGTGAGGTTGAGTCTATACCCCGAACCCCTCAGTCTGATTGCGGTACGTGTAGCTGCAATTCTGCCTGCGATGTCTACGGGTACCACATTTAACATTGCGTTGAGCGCCAGAGTAGGAGTCGGTCGAAGCGCCCCACTGACTCCAATGAGTGCCGACCTCTGAACGCTCTCCAGCTTCTTCACCAATGTCGTCTTCTCTAGTGAGTTCCACCAGATTATGACTCCATATAACAAGATGGGCCTTACAATGGTATTATATGGCCAAAAAACAACTCTAGGCGAAAGGACCCATCTTTTGCCAAATGTCAAGGATAATCCCTAGGTACTTCACCTTGTCAGAAAACAAATGTTGGTTTGTTTGTAAGTTCCGTAATTGTAGATCAACTGTGAGTGCCGGTATAAATGTAATTTCAGAGTAATTAGGGAAATAAATTGCAATAAAATTATTTATATTTGTAATATTTAATATCGACATGCAACTCTTAACACAAGAGACTAATTAACCTCATATCCATAAACAAGTAAAGTTATTGGCGTACTTGACAAGTTGATAGCTACATTCGCTAAGTAAAGGCCAGGTAAAAGGGCTTAGCGTGGCGCAGTCATACTTGTAGACACACACTTACTAGGTTGTTCAATAAGTTTTGCGGTTCGATAAGAAAGGACATGGCTACTAGCCTATATATATATATTATATATATATACATTTTTTTTTTGTTCTGTCGATACACTCTTCAACGGGTGGGAAGTTTCATTTCAATCTGTGAAATTCATTCCCATTTAGTATCGACAGCATTTTCTACAATCGAAAAAATCAAGTCTCGTACAGTGATTGAATTTTTATTTTTAACAGGCTTAAAAGCAAACGAAATTTATGAACGAATGTCAAAAGTGTATAAGGACTTTTCGCCATCAATTAGTACAGAAAGAAAGTAGTAGTAGAAAGATGTGTTACTGAATTTAAACGTGGTTGTGCAAGCCTTGAAAACTCTTCAAGTCAAGGGCGTCCAAACAGCAACAACACCAGAAATCTTAGGAAAAATAGAGTATACGAGTATCGTATTGGAAAATCGTCGAGTGACAGAAAAAGATTCAGTAGAAGCTTTAAGTTTTGTGGATTTAGATGGATTTTGTGCATCAATTCATCACTATGCAGTAGACCTGGATCCATCATCAAGATCCTAAATCAAAGCAAGAGGTTAAAGAATGGTGTCAACCTGGTTCTTCGGCTCCAAAACGAGTTCATGGAATGAGAAAGGAATTTTGTGAGTCGATTACTGACAAAATGGTATAACAATAAATTCTGAATATTACAGTAACCTTTTGGGCCACCTACCTACTTTGCAAAAGAATCAAATTCTTTTTCTTCAAAACAATGCAATGTCTCGCAAGAGCATTTTGACAATGGCAAAAATCCATGAATTAAAGTACGCATTGTTGGCCGCCGTAGCCGAATGGGTTGGTGCGTGACTACCATTCGGAATTCACAGAGAGAACGTCAGTTCGAATCTCGGTAAAACACTGATGCTTTCCATTTCAATTCAACCGGGCTATTCGGGTCATGTTCTTCGATTTCGATGTAACTCAAATATGTTGCTCTCTGGTCAAAATAATGAGACACGTATTTTTTTTTTCGCCCGAAAAAATTTTTTTTCAAGAGTTATCGGCAATTTTGTTTTTCGCCTCAAACTCGATTTTTTTTAATTATATAAGAAAAAATTTTTTTTAAGTGCCCATAACTTAGTCAAAAATTAACCGATTTCAATAATTCTGGGTTCAAAATGATCGTAATTACTTACACAAGCGACTTCATGTAGAAACAATTGCAAACAAGTAGTTGAAAATTTTTTATTTAGCAAAAAAGAAAAAAAAATTGAAATTTTTTCGAAATTCAATATTTCAAAAAGTGTATTTTTTTTTTTATAACTTTTTTCAAATCAAAAGGACATCTCAAACTTTAATTGAGCTGCATGCCTAGTAGCTAAAATGAGTTGTTTTCGAGTAATGAATTTTTGAGTAAACACCCTGTTTCGCACTTTTTGTTTTTTGCAAAATAAAAAATTTTCAACTACTTTTTTGCAACTATTTCTACATGAAATCTCTCGTGTAAGTAATGACGATCATTTTGAACCCAAAATTATTAAAATCGGTTCATTTTTGACTAAGTTATGGGCATTAAAAAAAAAATTTCTTATATTATTAAAAAAGAATCGATTTTGAGTCGAAAAAGAAAATTGCCGATAAAGCTTGAAAAAAATTTTTTTTGGGCGAAAAAAAAAATACGTGTCTCATTATTTTGACCAGAGAGCAACATATTTGAGTTACATCGAAATCGAAGAACATGTCCCGAATAGCCCTTTTGAATTGAAATGGAAAGAATCTATATAAGAAAATTTTTTTTAATTGCTCATAACTTAGTCAAAAATAAGCCGATTTGAATGATTCTGGGTTCAAAATAATCGTAATTACTTACACGAGCGATTTCATGTAGAAATAGTTGCAAAAAAGTAGTTGAAAATTTTTTATTTTGCAAAAAACAAAAAGTGCGAAACAGGGTGTTTACTCAAAAATTCATTACTCGAAAACAACTCATTTTAGCTACTAGGCATGCAGCTCAATTAAAGTTTGAGATGTCCTTTTGATTTGAAAAAAGTTATAAAAAAAAAAATAAACTTTTTGAAATATTGAATTTCGAAAAAATTTCAATTTTTTTTCTTTTTTGCTAAATAAAAAATTTTCAACTACTTGTTTGCAATTGTTTCTACATGAAGTCGCTTGTGTAAGTAATTACGATCATTTTGAACCCAGAATTATTGAAATCGGTTAATTTTTGACTAAGTTATGGGCATTTAAAAAAAATTTTTTCTTATATAATTAAAAAAAATCGAGTTTGAGGCGAAAAACAAAATTGCCGATAACTCTTGAAAAAAATTTTTTTCGGGCGAAAAAAAAAATACGTGTCTCATTATTTTGACCAGAGAGCAACATATTTAAGTTACATCGAAATCGAAGAACATGACCCGAATAGCCCGGTTGAATTGAAATGGAAAGCATCCACTAAAATTAAGAAAAACATTTTTCTAATAGCGTTCGCCCCTCGGCAGGCAATGGCAAACCGCCGAGTGTATTTCTGCCATGAAAAAGCTCCTCATAAAAATATCTGCCGTTCGGAGTCGGCTTGAAACTGTAGGTCCCTCTATTTATGGAACAACATCAAGACGCACACCACAAATGGAGGAGAAGCTCGGCCAAACACCCAAAAAGGGTGTACGCGCCAATGATATATATATATATATTGTTGGAGCATCCATAGTTTTCACCAGATTTGGTCCCTAGCGACTTCCATCTGCTTCCAGAGTTAAAAAAATTCATGCATGACAAACATTTTTCAACAAATGATGAGGTCACAACAGCTGTGGAAGCATATTGTGCAGCCCTTCCAGATTCTCACTTCAGGGATAGAATTCATAAATTGGAATCGCGTTGGTAGAATTTTTTTTATGATTCATGCAGACTTTACCGAATAATGAAATGTTTTTCAAATCATAAAATTGTGTTTTTCTTATCGAACCGCAAAACTTTTTGAACTACCTAGTATGAATCTAATTTATTAATATGGTATATTTGCCTTTGAACTAATTTCAATAAGCAGGGTGATGTGTTATTTGTATAGTACAATATCATTGCAATGAATTACCTAATTTTACTCCGTGGTGCAAATTCTTACAAATACATATTTCATTCATTTTATTATACTAATTAAGTGTTATATATTTTTTTAACACAAAATTGTATAAAATGATTAAAAACCAAAAACCACTGGTCTCAAAACGGTAGCAGCTCATTATTAGGTCCATGCGAGACCACCGAAATATTGATAAATACGAGGTGAGTTTAAAAAATAAGGTGAATTTCCAAATTTCATTTCATTTCAATTTATTATAATCATTTTTTTGTTTTTGTTGGTACACTCGTCTCGAAGCTATGTTCACGGTTTTAGCTATATTGCATATTTAGTTTGTTTGTGAGAAAAATGGATCAAAGAAGTCTCATCAAATTTTGGAATTAAATGGAATTGAGTGAACTTGAAATATTGATAGTGTGAGTCTGAGTAAAAAAAAAAAATGTTTACAAGTGGCCAAATGCGTACACAGAAGGTCGAGAAGATGTGAATGACGACGTTCACTCTGGACCCCCCAGCACATCAACAACCAATGAAAATGTTGAGAAAGTGAAGAAAATTGTTATGGAGAATCGTCGTTACAATTAGAGAAGTTGTTGAGGATGGCTCATACCGTACAATCATTTTGGAAATTTTGAGCATGAAAAGTATGGTAGCGAAGTTCGTTCCAAAACTGCTGGATTTTGACCAAACCAAACGTTCCATTAGCATCGCTCAGGAATCGTTGAATGGCGTCAACGATGATCCCGTTTCGCTTAAAAGGGTCATAACTGGTGACGAATCATGAGTACATGGTTATGATATCGAAACCAAAGCCCAATCGTCCCAATGGAAGAGTCCAGGAGAGCCGATTCCAAAAAGAATACACCAAGTCAAATGTCAAGGTTTTGCTCACTGTTTTCTTCGATTACCATGGCGTAGTGCTCTCACCACAAGGTCATACGGTAATGGTAATGGTAATGTTTGTACGGGTTAGGCTAAGGCATTTATGCACTGCGACCAGATCGATCTATTGTGCACCCCTAATTATTTAATTATTTAGAATACCGAGGAATCGCACCAACTCCTTAGGAGGGAGCAATTGTCTAGGGTTAGAGCAGATTTTTCTCTATTGGCATTGAAGTTCAAAAACTTCACTCCGGAATCAAAACGATCGACATCTGAGTGGGTAGCAAGTGGTGAAACTCGTCCAAAGCGCACGAAAGCGCAATAATCGGCTGGAAAGGTTATGACCTCGGTATTTTGGGATTTGGTGCAATATTCATCGACTATCTGGAGAAGGAAATGCCATCGACAGTGAATATTATATTGCGTAATTGAGAGCTTGAAGGCCGAAATTGCAAAGAAACGTCCGCATCAAAACAATGCACCGTGTCACAAGTCAATCAAAACAATGACAAAACTGCATGAATCGAGCTTCGCATTGCTCCCACCTCTACCCTGTTCACCAGATTTGGCTCCAAGCGACTACTGAAACTGAAACTGCGGCCTATTTTGAAGCAAAAGATAAATCGCTCGATAAAAGTGGTATTGAAATGTTAGAGCGGCGCTGGAATGATTGTCTGTCTGTTTTTTTTTTTTTTGTCGGGACAGACTAGCAAGTACAGCACTCAGACACAATTAAATTCATTGTACTGCTCCGATTCCCTTTTAAATCTACTCAACCCCCGAAGAAATCTGAGTATTTCTTGTGGTGCCAAGGAGCCAAGGTGGTCGCTTCTTAACCCATCAGTGCCAAAGACCTCAAGCCTGATTCGAACGAAGGCGAGGCAGACGCACAGAAAGTGGTCCGCCGTCTCATCCTCCTCACCACATGCTGAACAGAGTACTCTGTCTGAGATACCTCCTTTTCCATGTGCTTTGCCCATAGAAAGTGACCCGTCATCAGTCCAACCAGCCTCTTACAGCCTCCTCTGCTTAGTGACAGGAGGAACTGCGACAGTCGGTTGGACGGACAGGTAACATCAGTTTTTTTCATCTGCAGCCTCTCTCAACTTTCCAGAGTAATCCGTTAGCTAACAGCGGCTTTGATCTCTGCAAAAGGAAGTGGCAAAATAAGCTCCGGGCCGAGGAAGTTGGCCTCTGAGCCCATTCTGGCTAAAGAATCAGAGATCTCGTTACCCGCCTTGCCCACGTGCCCCGGGACCCATGTTAGCATTAGGCTATTATGTCTACCGACATAGATCAGCCTGAATTTACAGGACTCGACTACTCTTGAAGTGGTTGGGGGGCTGTCTAAGGCCATGAGCGCATCTTGACTGTCGCTGCAGACATCTCTGGAGTCAAGGGGTATGCCTACTCTGTTGTCCAATGCCGTACCGGGACCGTACCAATTCCCATTGTGTTTCAGCCTGCAGATGGCCGGGTCTAAAGTAGTCGGAAAAGCTCCGTCGCAACAGATGGTCACAGTGCGTTGTGTTACAGTTGGTGGTAATAGACAGATGCAAAATCTGCCGCATTGCATCATGACAGTAACTGACGGTGAGTATAAGGCTCTAACTGCCTCGCGACGAAATACTTGATAGTAGATAGTTTAGTTCGGATTAAAGTTCCACACCGACGGGTTAGGCTTTTGATACTGATATATATATAGAATTGGGCTCACACCCCTTTTTGGTATTTGTCCGAGCCCCTCCTTCTATTTGGGGTGTGCGCCTTGATGTTGTTCCACAAATGGAGAAACCTACAGTTTTAAGCCGACTCCGAACAGCACATATTTTTTATGACAAGCTTTTTCATGGCAGAAATGCACTCGGATATTTACCATTGCCTGCCGATACAGTCTCGATACTTCCTCCTCTTAAAAGGAAAAAATCTGTGTACCCTATGATCAAAAAGTACCGCGAAGTTGAAGTGATGCTCACTGTTTTCTTCGATTGCCAAGGCATAGTGCACTAGAGTACCTTCCATCGGGCTAAAGAATATTATTTATCCGTTTTGAAGTGTTTGAGAGATGCTGTACGTCGCAAACGGCCAGGAATGTGGACAAACAGTTCTTGGATTTTGAATGATGATAACGCGCTATCGCACCGAGGTCAAATTGTGCTGGATTATTTGAATAAACATCAAGTAAATACCATCGTACAAGCTGCGTATTCACATGATATGCCCCCGTGCTACTTCTTTTTGTTTTCGAAGTTGAAGTTACCACTTCGTGGAGGGATATTTCAGTCGATAGAGGGATTAAAGACGACGAAGGAGCTGAAGGAGCTGAGGGATATCCCTTCGTCGGCCCACGAAGGGTGCATGAAGGACTGGATTAAACGTTGCACATGCGGGTTGCTGCAGACGGGTCATATTTTGAAGTTAAATTTGTCTGAAATTTAACTCCGTTTTGTTTTACTCAAACATTCCCGGTACTTTCTGATCATAGGGTATATGTATAAGTACCTATGTATGTGTGTAGATGTAGAACTACGTAGTTTTAAGACAAACCTTTCATTCCCGTTTCCAAAACGCCACATTGAAATTAACAAACAAAGTTAAATGTTTTCGTAAGAGTATATTTGATGCTTAATTGTGAGTTCAATATAAAAATATTTACTACTAAATAAGACAAAATTCTTTACATGGGAATTTACCTATCACAGTTTAATTTACACAATTAAGTTGTTATTTGTTTTAAAAGTAGTTGGGTTCTTTTTCTTGTTTTTATTTTTTGTACAAAATAAAATGTTAATATTTTTAATTTACTAAATAGGCAGCACTGGTAGCACGCCGCTACTCTACCACAAACGCTTTCGCTATAATCAACTTTCACTTCCTAATCTACAAAAATGCATTCGCTCATTAATGCACTTTAGCGGGCGATAAACTTATTTGACCGTTACTTCCTGCATCTCCACAGCAGTCGCTTGATATCGTTGCGATTTGACGCCAGTGCGGAACTGATCTTCAATGGCGAGCAGCGTGCGTCCACGCGTCTCCGGGAGCACCGTGTAAACATAGATCGCCGCCAAAAATGCCATAATGCCATAGCTCACAAAGCAATACTCATTTCCCCAAGCGCCCCGCAACGAGGGATATGTTTTGATGCAAATAAAGGCAAAGCACATGCCCACGGCCACTGTCAGTCCGGAAGCAGCGCCACGCACTTTCTGTGGGAACAGCTCGGATATCATGAAGAATGGCAGCGTGTAGAGCCCAAACGTACTCAAAACGATGAAAGCAATTATGGCTATGACCGGTAGATATGGTATGCTTTGTAGCCACGAATTCCAATTGTGAGTGGCCAACAGAAACATGCAGAGGCACATGCCGAACGCCGACACCATACCCGAACGACGGCGTCCCCATCTCTCGAATATAGTACCCAGTAGAACTGTGGTAACGACGCGCCCAATGCCGATCAGTACAGCGCACATAAATGGATCTATGGTGACGCCAGCATCTTGCGATATCTGCACAGCATAAACGACAACGACGAAGATGCCCGTCAACTGTTGGAAGGCGAAGAGACCCATTAGTATCAGCAGCGGCTTGTACACTTCAGGTTCACGAATGCACTTCAAGAATGGTGTTTTCTTCACACCCTCACCCAGCTGTATAGACTTCTGTAGCAAATTGAATTCGGCCTGGACTTCGGGATGTGTAATTTCGCCTTGATTCAAGAAGAAATGTAAAAGAAATGAGAAAAATAAAATAATCGTTCATTCATTTCTATAAATTACTTGATTTTTCCAAGCCACGAAAGTAGTTTAACGCCCGTTTTGCCTCTTCATAACGCCCTTTGGACACCAGCCAACTGGGTGACTCAGGCATAGGAATTACGCAGAGCATCGCCACGATTTGATAGGCACAACAAAGCATTGCAATTAGTTGCCAGTCGTTGCGTATGAAATATCCAACCAAATAGATTACCATAATGCCCGCAGCAATCGATACCGAGGTGCCGAGAATGAGTCGTCCACGTATGCGCGGCAAACTGATTTCGGCGGAGTAGACGCCAACCGGCGCACTTGCAATGCCCATGGCAATACCTAAAGGCAGAAAAATGAAACAAGAAATGTATGTATATATTAATGAAGAATTTATGAGACATCAATGAAGAGAAATTAATAATTTTTTTTTGTTTCAATTTAATTGTTTTCAGCAAAGCAAATAAGTATCAGAAATTCGCTGTGTATCGATTCAACCAGCCACCACCACAGGTGGAATATAATCAAAATCTCGCTCGCAAGAAAAAGCCAATGAGACAAAGAAACTCGAATGTCATTGAGTGCGTTATTTTAATATTTTTTTTTATTTTTTACATACATACATACAGCCCCAATATAAGTACTATAGCATATTTTAGCCACTTTTGTCAATTTTTTTTATTTTTTATCTATATTTCCAAAAATCTTCTTAAAAGTCAAGTCACGCTACAACAAATGTCACAAAATTCATACATAATTTCGAACTTTTTTAATCAGAATTAAGAACAAAAGCAATTTGGTACACAATTTTATGATCCATTAAATTTTAATGCAATAAAGTGTAAGTTTGAAGTGACTAAAATTCTTGATAATTTATGATAATTTTTCCCCCTAGCGGTGTTGCTCTTTTTCTCCATATAGCAAATGCACGAAAAGTAATAAAATCGGTTAAGTATAGAAAATCCCGTTATTATTTATTGCATTTCTTATATTAAACTTTGTAAATTATTTGAAATAAAATATTATTGACAAAAAAGGTGCCTCTCATACAAATAACGGAATTACAAAAAAAAAAAATATTTAAAAAATATGCAACTTTTTGGAAATGGAATTTTATTGCTAATTCTTTTATCTAGGGCTTAAATATTTTTAAGGTCAATCATTATAAAAATAATAACTGTTTGTATGTTTGGAGGGGGCAGCTCCTCCAGCGCTTTCAAATTAAAACTTTTTTTTTTTGGTTTAAAAATTCATTTACAATCTAAAGACTATCAGAGAAAAATATCTGAGAAAGAGATAGGAAAGACTGGAAAGAAACTGAGATAGAGCTAGTTAGTCCAGTGCGAACTTTCCAGATTCTTCGGCAAATTTGTAAATATCCTCCAGTTTTAGAGAACGAATTTTACTAATTCTCACGATATCGGAACCCAAAATTCGTAGCCTTACAAAGGCAGAACACTCACACACTCCTCCAAGCAAGACAGGATTATTGGGTCCTCAATGCTTCCAATGGGGCTCATATGCTGACCCCATGGGTTGTGTTCTGTAATGATGCCGACCATCAACCGAACGTCTTTCCTTCCAAGTTTTAGTAGAAATTTTGACAACTTTCTGTTCGGACTTGTCACAAAACACTTTGCAGTTCTGCAGCGTTCGAGACCGGACCATCGCTTTTTATGTAGATTGCCTACATAATCGCTGATCCAATTTATGATTCCTGCGGAACTGATTCCGATTACTGGCTCTGTCCCTTGTGGGGGAACCGCTGATCCACGGTTGGCCAACTCATCGGCAATTTCGTTTGCTTGAACACCGGCGTCTCCTGGAACCTATATAAGTACAAGCCTGTAAACAGAATTAAGCTTCTTCTTACATTCTTGAACAATCCGTGAGGCTTGCTTCGCATTCTCCAGGGCCTTCAGTGCAGCCTGACTGTCACTGAAAACTCCAATTTGTTTCCCGCTCCATCTCCTCTCGATTCCAGACCCTATTTCAGTCTTGGACCCATCGGTAAAGAAAATATCTGTCAAGAAGGATGTTAATTCCAGTACTATTCCAAAACGTTAATATAGCAACCGCTTAAAAAACGGATGAGCTATTCACGAAAAATTGTGATCCATCCCCCAACACCCTCATGCGAGATATGCGGGCAACCAGTGGGAGGCAGCCCAAACGTTCGTCGCAGCTAAAATCATGACGCAAAGTGATTGGAAATGCAAGGAGATGTAGCAACAGCTACAGCAACAGCAGAGAAGGCGGACGGTTTAGACGAGTCGACGAGAAGCACAGACTTTTGAGAGAAACACGCACTTTAATATAGTGCAGCAGACAAGTCAGTAGTGGATTAATATAACTTTAGAACCACCTATGAACACAGTGAGAGTGAATGGGACTATCGACGGGGTATAGTCTTCATAAGTCTGTAGAAGAGAAAGCTGTTGTGTCATCGGACATAAACTCGGCTATACCAAAATGTTACACTTTTGTGGTCCCTGGGTAGAATTTAGCCGAGGTGGGCGAATTGTTATAGTATTAGTGAGAGCGTGCGCCACAAACCTTTGACGTGACGGCGCCTTTGAGATTTTTCTGACATTTTGATTAAAATCTACTCCAAGAAACAAAAAAAAAAATTACTCAAAATTAGTTTTTTATTTGGTAAAAAAAAGTTGTTCTAAAACCAAATTGGATGATTAATAAAAATATTTATAAAAACTCGGTAAACTTTCATCAAAAAGTAAAAGTTTTTAACCACAGTTTTTAGAATTTTTGCAATTTTATAGTCCATTTAATATTAGTATAACAAAGCGCAAGTTTGAAGTAGTAAAAGGTGCTAGTTGATATTTGATAATTTTCTCTATATAAAAAAAATTTCAAGCATTCCTTACAAAAGTTGTTGAAAGCTTTGTTAAGGCTATTTTTGCAACAATGCATTTTAATTATAAATGGTGCGACGAAAAAATAGCGCCTGTTTTCTACATAAAATACATCCTTTACCGCATATGGGCCCATATATGGTGTTGCAGTTTTAATTCAATTTTATTACCTAAATATTATTATAAAATAAATCAAACTATTTTAATCCATCAAATATATATTTAGCAACAACAAAACGTAAAAAAATTGTCTCTGATGATTTTTATTTATAAGGCGCAGATTGAACTTTGATAATTTCACAGAGGCATCCTAAGCATTTTCTCATAAATATTTTCAACATACCGAAAAGTGAATTGTTCTCCAAGGTTAAATGTGGCCTAAGAAAATTTACACTAAGCAATACGATGATACAGGGTCCGGCACTCGAGGTGTAACCAATTAAAAAGGTTCCCTTTATTCAATTCAAAGTAAAAAAGGTCTTCAAATAATACAAAATTAAGAATCAATTTACTCTTGCTCGACATGATCCCCTTTTGCCTTGACTATGGCCTTGTGACGCTCCAGAAATGAATCGCAAGTTGCCCGAATGTGACTTGCCGGTATTTTGGCTCACTCGCGAATAATGGCTTTTTTCAGCGCCTCGAGGCAAAATGGCCCAAAGAGAATAAATCATAGGATTCGCGTCTGGTGAATTTGAGAGCCATTGTGTGGACCTTATGAAGTTCGGAACGTTGTTTTTTAGCCGTTGTTGGTTCACTCAAGTTTTGTGAGACGGTGCCGAGTCCTGTTGAAACGCCTGCAACCGAAATGCTTGTCTGCCCTCGGCTTCAAAGCAACCTCAACAATACTTTCCCGATAATATTCCGCATTTACCTTGACGCCAGGCTCGATGAAAACGATTGGAGAGCGCCCATCTGCGGTTGCAGCCGCCCAAACCATTATCTGTGGCGGGTGCTGCCTCCTGGTGGACAATCGGTGACTCAAATTCTCGTATGAACGGTAGGTCAAATAAAGGAATTCGTTTTGGGAGTTTACGAATTGCTTAATTTGAAAATGGTTCTCTCAGAAACCACAATGTTCGGAAATTTACCGCTTTCGGCCAAGCGAAGCAACTCCTTCACTCTCTCAAGTCTAACTTGTTGCTGATTTGGTGAGAGATCGTGCGTATTTTGGATCTTGTAAGACTTGACTTTGAGATAATTTTTCAGTATGCGGCGGATGCTACGGTCAGATGTTTTCAGTTCTTTCGCCATTTGATTGGCACTTCATCGCCCAAGTATCTTCTTCACTTTTTGAACCACTTCACGTGACGCTGCAGTCTTTTGATGACCACCTCCATGACGTTTTGCGATGCTACCAGTATCATTGTAACGAGTAATGGTGTGATAAAAAAAAAACGTTATTTACTTTAAGCTGCTCGAGCTTACGGTGGTTAAATTTTAAGGGCCGATGTTGAATGTGAACCACACCTAAACGTCAACGACACCGTTGGACTTCTTTTATTGGGGTTATTTGAAAGAAAAGGTGTACGTCGATAGGCCAGCAACAATTCAAGAGCTAAAGGATGAGATAATTCGGCACATTAACGGCATAGAACCTCAATTATGCCTCAGCGTCATCGAAAATTTGGACCGTCGCATGGAGGTGTGTCGCCGAGGCCGCGGCAGCCATTTGGCCGGTATTTTATTCCATACGTAATTGAGCCATACCAGTATTATCATAATGAAGAAAAACGATAATAATTTTCTAAGAAAATTTTATTTGATTTAATATCAATATCGGCCCTTGAAACTTAACCACCCTTTATAATGCAATCTCACTACTACGTTTGAAATCCATTACTTGGTTTTCTTTGTTTGGGTTTACTCTCGGAAAAATGCTTCCGCACGCTTGTAAACAATCCTCTGGGCTGACCTTCAGCCAACTAACAGACAGCTGATGCCCGTGCGTCAACTGCGCGAGCAGTCTGAAATTGGTTACTCTTCGAATGCCGGACCCTGTATGTATAACTAACTTTTCACAGGGCTGTTGAGAGTAAACTTAACCAATATGCCATCCAAGTCTTTCAGAAGAGTACACCTCAAATAAAAGTAATTTCTACTCACCAATACAAAATCGCGACACCAACAACTGCATAAAAACCACATCGGTGTTACTTTCCACCGCTGAAGCCATCAACGCCCAAGCAACCAGCGCAATCACGTTCAATACAACGAGAGTATTTTTGCGACCCATTTTGTCCAACAGAATACCAGAGAGTAGACCACCGAGTGGGCATGAAAGTGTGTTGATCGAAGCTAATAAAGAGAGAAATGGAAATCAGTAAAAAACTAAGCGAAATAATTCAGTTGCATACAAACATACATAAACATGCATATATACGTTATACGTACATCTGTACACTCATTCATCCGCAATACAATCACATCTTTACTTACCAAACCACGATGCCTGCGACTCACTGAGATGGACACTCTCATTGGGATCAGTCAGCTGACGCATGGTGACCGTTGGCATGCCCAAAGCCATGCCGGCCGACAGTAGCCCAATATTGCCCAATAAAACCATGAATCCTTGGCGTCGCACTGCACGACTCTGTTCGCCGAGCGGTATATGTTGGGCTGGCCTATTCAGGTCTGAAACGATTTGTGGCAATTTCCCATTCTTCGTAGTCAACGACACCAATTCCTCTGGCTTGGCTGCTTTCAGTTCCGTCATGCTGTTATGGAGGCAGATAGAAAACTACGCTTTTACACATACATATAAATAAAAGTAATACTAAAAACAAAATGTATTATTTATAGCGAAAAACTATCTGCCTAAGGGTTGATCACTACGTAAGTGTCGTTTGTTATGCGCCAATGAGGCTTATCAATAATTTTATTATTATTTTATTTTAAGTAGTTCCTGACCCTATTTGAACCCTAACCCGATATTATATTCCATTACTTATATTTATTACAGATTAAGTGGCAATCATTTAAAAATGTTATGACGTTAGAAGTAAATCAAATATATACATATATACACCTGTGTACACAATAATAGCAGCGCGACATATTGCGTGGTTTCAATTCATTTTCTTTCATTTTTATTAAATTTGTATAGGGTGATCAGATTGGAGGCTCTTTTTCCAACAGGGTTTCTTGATAGATCACGCGTCACTGCTGTCAAACTACATAAATACATATTTTTTTTCAGGAGTCATTGACATTTCATCACGGAAAGAAAGAACGTTTACAAATCGCAAAATTGTAAAGGGTGGTTAAGTTTCAAGGGCCGGTGTTAATTTTGAATAAAATACAATTTTTTTTCAGAAATTATTATCATTTCTCTTTATTATGATAATACTCTTATGGCTCAATTACGCATAGAACAAAATATCGGCCAAATGGCCGCCGCGGCCTCGGCGGTACACCTCCATCCGATGGCCCAAATTTTCGATGACACTGAGGCATAATTGAGGTTCTATGCCGTTAATTTGCCGAATTATCTCATCCTTTAGCTCTTGAATTGTTGCTGGCTTATCAACGTACACCTTTTCTTTAAAATAACCCTAAAGAAAGAAGCCCAACGGTGTCAAATTACATGATCTTGGCTGCCAATTGACATCGCCGCGACGTGAGATTATTCAGCCATCGAAATTTTCACGCAAAAAAACCATTGTTTCCTTAGCTGTGTGACAAGTGGGACCGTCCTGTTGAAACCACATATCGTCCACATCCATATCTTCCAATTCGTGCTATAAAAAGTTCGTTATCATCTCACGATAGCGAACACTATTCGCAGTAACTGCCTGACCGGCCTCATTTTGGAAAAAATACGGCCCAATGATGCCGCCGGCCCATAAACCGCACCAAACAGTCACTCTTTGTGGGTGCATTGGTTTTTCGGTAATCACTCTTGGATTATCATTCGCCCAAATGCGGCAATTCTGCTTAATGACGAATCCACTGAGGTGAAAATGTGCCTAATCACTGAAGATGATTTTCTTCACGAAGTGCGCGATATGCATTTTGATTTGAACGCCAGTTTTCATAGTAAGCCTGAATAACTTTAACGCGTTGCTTGATTATGTATCTTTCCGTGGTTCAAATTGAGTTAGTCTTGAATTGAAAAATGTTAAATGAAATGTAAGAAAAAACTTGAGGTTGAGGTGTGGTTCACATTCAACATCGGCCCTTAAAATTTAACCACCCTTTATTACGAAAACCGACGCACTGTGGAAAGTGTTCATCGCGCGCTTAGGGCAACTTTGGTGTTCAGCGATAAGGCCCATTTTTGGCTTAATGGCTACATCAAAAAGCAAAATTTTCGCATTTGGAATGAAGGGCCACCCGAAGCCATTCAAGAGGAGCCATCACATCTATTGAAGGCAACCGTTTGGTGCGGTGTACATGCTAGAGGAATCATCGGCCTATATTTCTACAAAGACGAGGCTGGCGCCTAATTTATTTATTTATTTGTCTTTTAATGGATACATTCCTACATACTATGTTAAGCTAATGTACAATAGTTTAGTAGTTACTAAGAAAAAGAAACGATTTAAGATGATTGACTAAGATGCCATACGGCCATGTAAAATCAGCACCAGAAGAATTGAAAAACACATTTAAATCTGCACATGCCCTAGGAATCGGAGCATTCACCCCGTAGTTGATTCTCTAGAAGCCAATTTTAAAGGTTTCATACTGTCGGAGCCTCATATTGCGAATATTAAATTGAATTTTACTTAAAAGGGAAGGGCAATCAATAGATCCAGAAATGATACGAATAATAAATGAGCACGCTAAAATAGATCATCTGCTATCAAGGGGTTTTAAGTCAATCAATAAACACCGAGAGCGGTACGATGGTACAGGTTCAGAAAAGTTTAATGATCCGAGCGCAAAACGAAGAAAAACTTTCTGAACTCTCTCAATCCGATTAGAGAGATCTCTTTGGTACGGTCTCGAAATAACAGCGGCATACTCTAATCTTGATCTAACAAAAGCAGTGTGAGAGTGTGTGGGTTGGTAAATGCAGAACAACTTCGGCGTACGAATGCTAGCATCGCATATGACCGTCTTATGACGTAGTTAACATGGCTAGTGAAATTCAGCTTAGAGTCGAAAATCCCGCCTAAGTCTTTAATTCAACGAAAGCATTTGCTTATAACTATATATAAGTATAGGCATTGCAAAACCAGTCGCGTACTAGTGACCAATAAAAAACGGCATCAGCATTCATAAATCTAGTCAAAATAAGAAATGAAATTATTGTGTAATAAACAATTAATTTAAAACCAATCAAAATTAATCAAAATGCTGTAGGCGCATTGATGCGAAGCAGCGGTCAACTTGGAGAGATGTGATAATTTTTCAGCATGCGACTTTAATTGATTCTGTTTGTGGACGGGAGTGTGTGAAGCCTGATGCCATTATTTGGTACATGCATGTATGTATGTATGTATGTATCTGGCATTTATGTATGTATGTCTCTCTCGGCAACTAAGGCGCCGCCTGGGCTTGTACGTAGTATATCGACTTGCATCTGTAAGCGAAGCATTCGAGTCGCATGCCTCGGGCATGAAAGTTCTAGTAACTGCCGCTCCATTCATTTGCCGACTGCACATGAAAATCTATCTTTTTGCACATAATACTTTATCAGAGGATTTTAGATATTTTTAAATTTATAAACAACCTATGTATGCATTGTTACTCTTACTTATAATCAATTGAAAAAATAAGAAAATAAAAAAATTGTGTTTGCCATATAAATTCTCAATATGCAGTGCCTTCAACTTCAGGTTATCTAATATTGCAGCACATGGCAGTGATTAGAATCTTTATTGCCATGCGAGGAGAATGGGTATTTATTATATTTATTAAACAATTCACTATTGACACTTTAGTCACTATAGACGCACGTGCAAGTCGAATGTTGAAGCAACATTTGGCTTGACATTTTTTTTTTTTTAATTTTCTCCAATTTTCGTATTTTTATTTTGTGAGCTCAAGGCCGAATTAATAATAAAACACCGATTTTATATTGGATTGGGGAATAAGTTCATAGCGTTTTTATATTTGCTTTCATTTTACAACGATTTGTGTACTGTTTGGCAAAGGGTAAACATTCATTTGATAGAACTCTTTCAGCTCTACAATCTCTTTCTACTCTATGTTAATTGTATTTTTGAGTTATTTAATTTGTTGTTAGTTTTGCGGCTTAGAAATGGAATACACAGGAGACAAAAAGTCAACATTTTCGACACCTGCTCTGCTTTGCTTTTCATTGAGGTCAAAAAGCTGCCGAAGCTCCGACGAGTATGGAGAAGTTGTCATAGGCGAGTCAGACAGAAATGGTTTGCAAAGTTCAAAAATGGCTACTTTGACGTCGCTGACACGTCTCACAGCGGAAGGGCTGAATTCGATGAAGAACGTCTCAAATCACTTTTGAAAGAGAGGAGGAACGATCGCCAAACCACTTGTGAATTGGCGGAAAAAAAGAACTGCGCTCATAAAACGATTCACACTCATCTTCATGCAATGAGATTTACCGTAAAATTGAGAGCCTGGGTGCCTCACGAGCTCAACGAAAAAAAAACAAAAAAGTCGTCTTCAAATTGCTTCTCAGCATCTCGTCCGCTATCGAGCTACACGCAGTAATAAACAGCGCTTTTTGTACCGAATCGTCACGGGAGATGAGAAATGGTGTCTATACATCAATATAAAGCAATGAAAGGAGTGACTAGGTCCAGAAGATACGCCAAAGCCGAGAGTCAAGCCGGATCTTCATCCAAAGAAAATCATGATATATGTTTGGTGGGGCTGGAAGGGCATGGTTCTCTTGGAAATGCTCGAAAAGAATGACACGGTCCACAAAGAGCTCTACATTGCCCAGCTGCAACGCGTGAATGAGAATATTCGACCTGATCAACGTGATCAAGCGACGACAACGGGCCTAGCGTTGCACAAGTCGTTAAAGATCTTGAAGGAACTCCCACCTTTAGCGTTCGCCGTCTTCTCCGGATCTTGTACCGACCGATTACCATCTTTTCCGCACCCTGTCAAGCTATATGAAGGGCGTTACGATAACAATGAGATCCTTAAAAACTGGCTCAAAAATTTCTTTGACACCAGACCAGGCGATTTTTGGCGGACGGCATCAACAATTTGGTCAAGAGGTGGGAAGAGGTTATAAACAGCAACGGCGAATATCTAATTGATTAACTTATTGATATAATTCTTGTTTTTTTGTTCAAATGAAAATCTTAGTAGTTGTTCTCAATCGATATTCGTTGTCGATATTTCGACCTCAACTAAAAAGCATATTCAGGGACTCTTAGATTTGCCTGGTCGACTAATTAAACAGGTCTACCGCGAATGTCGTCCGGGAACCAGAATTGGTTTACTAAAATGGAGGAAGTAATCCGTAGGTGGACTGCGCTCTCAACTAGTGAATTTTTAATAAATAAAATGTGCAAAATTCAGTATTCTTCTTTCCAGATTGTTTAATTGTATTCAATTTCAATATCCACGTTTCGCTTCCGTACGTTGTCACAGGTCGAATCAGTGTTTTAAAAAATTTTATTTTCATTTTCCTACTCCATAACTTGCTTTTCAATAGATTAACTTGGGCAAAATATGTTCTATTTGCAGTCTGTACACGGTCTTGGACAATTATAAGGTCTGGCGCTTTTCTCAACGTGCTAAGTCTTGCGAGGTATTTCGTTTTGCTTTCATTGAGCTTTACTCCAAAGAATTTTGCTTTTATTTGAAGTGCTTGGAATATTTCTTTTAGCGCATTCATTTTACTCGCGAGGCTGACCAGGTCATCAGCAAAGCCATATATTTGAAAAGTGTTGGTGGATATAGTCTCTGATGGATCAATATCTTTAACTACATAGTCTAGGATCAGATTGGGCACAAACGCAGATGTAGTAGCGCGTCTCCCTGCTTTACTCCTGTTTCAACTCTGAACAACTCAGACGATTTGCGTTGTAAATAAAAGCACTTTGGAATAGGTCTCAGCTGTGGTTAGACTTGGCCTTAGACTAAAACCATTTTTCCGGTATTCCTTCCAAGATCAAAGCAATCTGAAAGAAATCACGCACGGTCAAGCATCAGTTCTACTCTCTGTGGAACACTTGCAAGACGCATCAGAAACAGACTATCTGGTTTCCAAGATAGATTTGAAAAAAATAGTATAAAATAAGAACACCCGACAGAAAGGCAAACCAGAGTCATATCAGATGGTCCCCACATTTACACAACACCATACCCTGTTGGGTATACGGTTACACTGGAGTGAAAGGAAATGAAAGAGCGGATGAGAGTGCATGGGAAAGGCTCTGAACTGGATCTTCAATACTGAGGAATGAAGGAACGCTGAGGATTCCTCTAAACGAACTGTATACTGCGATTGAATGGGCATATACGCGGAAACCAATAGAAGATGGTGTCTGACTACTAACTGCGGTGTCTCCAAAACACTCTGACCAAAAATGAATCTTAAAAGGACAAAATATCTGCTTGGGTTCAACACATCAACTAATAGCGCTCTTACAGGTGTTAGAACGTGTCATTGCACTATTGAAAGCCTAGCTAGTAGAATGGATGTACCTCACGATGACTTCTGCAGGAGTTGTGGAGATAAAGAAGAAATTGAGTTGGTACAACATCGCCCCTGTGAATGTCCTGCACTTCAAAGCAGCCGCGCCAAATATGCTGGCGATTATTTCTTTGAAAAGCTGGGAAATTTGTAAAATGTCTCACTGGAGGAACCAGTTACCATCTTAAAAAGATCTAAGTGGCTTAAGCAACTTAGTTAGGGGATGGAAATTCAATGAGGGTATCACAATGGGCCTCAGCGCCATAGAGTATCTTGGCTTTGACAAGCTAACCTAACCTAGGACTATCGAAAGGTTTCACAAAATCTGTAAAGAGGGCACGCAGGATAATTCTATGCTCACTAAATTTATCAATAATTTGGCAAACTACAAAGCTTCGAGCGGTCGTCGATCTTCCACTGCTAAAACCAATTTGGTACACGCCTATTATTTATTCAGCGTACCCATTCAATCTCTGGCGTAGAAAGTTTGTGAAGATTTTATACGCTGTACTTCATAACGAAATGCCGGGATAATTGATGCAGTCGCGTCTGTCACCTTTCTTTTAGATTGGTACAATTATGCTAGTCTGCCATTGTCTTGGTGTAATCTCAGGTGTATGTTTTGTAAGACTTAACAAGGCGTTTTGAAGTTGCGTTGATCCATTTTTGTTGAGCTCGGCAGTTATGCCATCCTCCTCACTTACTTTTCCATTTTTTAAATTTTTGCTCGCAAGGCTAATTTAAGCTTTTCGCACCTTTTGCAGTTACTTATTTTAGCTTTCCCTTATCTTACTCGTATTACCCAACGCGGCAATGTGGTAGTTGGCATGATACCCTTTTCAAGTACAATCACAGCGCTCATCTTGTGTTTAGTTTGGCAAATTAAATACGATTTTTGATAAGATCAAATTATAAACAAGCTGCTCATTCGAATGACGCCCAAAGCCCCCAAAGCAAGTGCCTGCTTTTATCAGGCGCATTACTGGTTTGTTATCAGCCATAGAGGAGTGCGAGTGTTTATAAAATTTATATAATTAGCGCTTACACCCCTTCATTGAAAGCTTGGCCCAGCTCCTCCTCCAATTTGTGGCGTGCGCGTATTGATGTTGTTCCACAAATGGAGGAACGTAAAGTTCTAAGCGGACTCCGAACGGCAAATGGTTTCTATGAGGAGCTTTTTCATGGCGCAAAGACACTTAGAGGTTTGCCATTGTCTGCCATGGGGCGACCGCTATTAGAAAAAATCTTTTTCTGTCATTTGCCGGCAGCTTCGAACCTATGCACTTCCGAATGGTAGTCACGCACTAACACATTCGGCTACGGCCGACGTTGATGCATCTAGCGGTCAAGTTGGTTGCATTTAATATATAAGTACTTGGTAGATATGTATGTAGGTGCATGCGTATATGTGTGCATGTGTATAATTTCTGCGCACTAGACTAAATAAGTGCTCATATTTGTAGCAAATATTTACAAAGGAAATATAAAACAATTAGTCAGTGAGATGCATATTTGCTCAGTTGAAATATTGTGGAAATTAAATTGGTTTACCTGAGATTATGCGTAAGTGTATTTGCACTCAAAATGTAGACGTACTCGTTGTGATTTAAGTAAATACTCGTACTAGGTATTATTTTTAGATAATAAGGTGCTTGCGAATATTTTATTAATACAGAAATATTTATTTTAGCATTTAAGACTGAAATTTATATTCCGGCTGAAAACTTTCGGGCCATGGGGTAATTGAAAAGTTATTGAGCATCAATTTGTATTAAGAAATGTAGATGTATTGACTTTTTATAGTTTTCGGGACGTACATAAATGTTTTTGGTTTTTGAAATGAAATACATTTATACGTACACTTCGTTAAAAACCTATAGCACAGGGATTTATCAAAAAATTTTGAGAATTTATTTGCTTCTCATTCTCTATTGGAAAGTAGCAAAAGTAATTCTTCCTCTTCTTTATTTGCTATTCCTAATCGAATGTAAGCGATTACGCAATTTAAAAGTAATACAATTTATTTTTTTATTTTTTTTTTAATTTAACTTTTTTTTAAATTTAATTTAAATTTTGAACCATATTTGAGAATGATTCGCGGTCTCTCTAGCTGCTTCCAAGAGGGAACCCACACGTTGTATAGGGTGCGCCATACTTTATGTCGGTATGTAAACGCTGAATAACTTTGTCATTGACCAATCGATCGACTTCAACATACATGTTTTCAATGCGTCAATTCAGTACAATTTCATCCATGGAGCGCTTTACACCGAAACAACGCGCTGAAATAATGACGCTATACATCGAAAATAGTCGTTCTATTGTTCCAACCGAAGGGATCTAAATAGCAGCCCTTGGGGTATCGGCTATAAAATTGTAACGGGGAAGCTGAACGCCAACTCCACAGCCGTACATCAGCAAAATAGTGGACAGACTGTTCCCCACGCACCCTATGCTGTGCGGGAACCCAGACCCCCAAGGTGACGAGATGCTCCCACCGAAGAAGAGCTTAAAAGCGCGGCAAGAAGTCTCAAAAGAAACAAAGCTCCAGGCCCAGATGGCTGTTTGAGAAACTCATACAGCGTAAACCCTCAGAGTCTGTTGAGAGAGCAGGAGGATTGTCAGCACGACAATACGGTTTCCGAGGTGGAAAACCAACCCTTGGCGCAATAGAAGAGGTAGTAAACAGCGCTCAACGCAGACGCCATTACCCGAACCACATCACTGTCCTGGAAACGCTTGATGTACGAAACGCCTTTAACAGCCTACGACGGACAGACATAATAAAGGCACTACGAGAAAGGTTTCGAATACCTGTATACCTGCTAAGGATTCTCCAGAGCTACCTGAGCGAGCACGAACTGCTGTACGGCACACCAGATGGTCAGAAAATAAAAGCGATAACGTCTGGCGCAGCTCAAGGATCTATTCGATCGGCCCCGATCTCTGGAATCTGAGCTACGATGAGATATTGAGCATTGTGGGATGCACGGACGATATAGTGGCGGTCATACCATGATAAGGACGCAAATATGGCTTGAGAACCACGGCCTGGAACTCGCCAAACATTAAACCGAAGTCATCCTTATGACACGAGGTCAACATGCAAATAGGCGACACGTCCTTAGTGACCCAAAAAGTAGAGAAATACTTAGGTATTCAACTTGACTGCAGGCTTACTTTCTGAGCCCAGATAAGGCATGCGGCTACCAAAGCAGCAAAGGTCACGGGTACGCCAAGTAGATTAATTGGCAAACATCGGTGGGCCAACACAGAATTAAAGAAAGTTAATTATGGCGGCCACAAGCTCAATTCTCCTGTACGGCAGCGAAGTATGCGGAATTGTGCTAAATTGCAAAGCCAAGCGCTAAGCACTGGACGCTGTGCAACGAACAGCGTCACTCAGAGTTGCCTCAGAGTATCGCACTGTCTCAGGCGCTGCAATTTTCGTGATCAGCGGGAACGAATGGATGCTTGGGACTCCAAGAAGAAACACGTCATCACTAGCTTCCCAGAACGGAGACGGCAGACCTTGCTGCGGAGGCAAAGCCGATGGGACACTGAACCGAGTGGCAGATGGACTTATTCCATCAATTGACAAATGGGTCTAAAGGAACTTCGGGGAAGGGAACTACTTCTTAACTCAGTTCCTCTCGGGTCACGGATACTTCCGGAGTTACCTATGGCAAACGTGCTACGAAAAAAAAGATTGATAGCCGCACAGATAGAGACACAAGAAGACAAGCATGAAAACTGGCAACAAATATGGTGGACCCAGTCGTGGGTGAATGGAATTGGTCCTTTATGGATGCCGTTCTGGGCCCTCCCGAAGTAATATAGAAAGCAGTTCCGGGAAGGGTGTCTCCCCAGAAGGAGAGGAGGGATCGTTTTAGTGGTCACACTACACGACGCAGTAGACGATAGTCGCTGTAATTGGGAAGGCATTTTGAACCCTACCTCACCACCAAAAAAAAAAAAATTGTTACAACTTAACACCTATATTGAAGCAAATTTTAAAAACTAACGAGGCACATTTTAACAACTCTGGCAGCGTAAATAAACAAAATTGCCGCGTTTGGGGAACTGAGAATCCACACGAGATCCATTAAACGCCATTCCATGACCGGAAAGTAACTGTTTGAGCCGATATTTGAGCCAAAACCATCATTGGCCCACGAAACGGTCGATGAAAACGAATTCGATGGATGGATGTTGGCTCATTATGTCTGCCCGCAAAGGCGTGAGAAAGGTTTAGACGGTTATTGATTTCCACAAGACGGTGCGCCATGCCACACTGCGAATGCAACAATTGAATTTCTGCAACGAAAATTCCCGGGACGTCTAGTGTCAAAAAGAGACGACATCGACTGGCCCCCCAGATCACCTGGCTTAACCCCCGGACTTCTTTTTGTGGGGTTATCTGAAATGTAAGGTTTACGCGAACAAGCCGCAGACTATTGACCAGCTTAAGGCAAATATTCGTGCTGAAATCGACGCTAGGAAACCCGAAATGTTTGACAAGGTGATGACAAACGCAGACAAAAACTCGCAGTTTGTGACTGCCACTTGATTGATTTTGTATTCAAAAAATAGTTTTAATAAATTGTAAATAACCAAATCAAATAAAAATACCTCACTTATACAAATCAGTTGTTTTTTTGTTTTTCAAAGTTATTCAATGTTTTCATACCGACATAAAAGATGGCGCACCCTGTACATTTTATTCAATTCAATCAATATATTTTTAGGAATTGCGGTAATCGGTCATCAGTTTTTCTGTATTTCACTCATTACGTAAGTAATTTTGTCGGAGACCAACCCCCACCTAAAGCAAATGAAGAGTTCCAGCTTCCCCGTGAGACCCGCGTAGCACTGGCACAGTTACGATCTGGATATTGCAGCGGGTTAAACTCCTACTTATCCAGAATCAATCCCAACCTACTAAACATATGTCCTGCATGTGAGGCACTCCGCACGACACTAACCACCTTCTCACATGCCCCACTAAGCCCAGTTATCTAATACCCCTCTCCCTTCGGACCCAACCTGTCGAAACAGCAAGTTTCCTGGGCCTACCGTCAGATGAGTTATACGAAGACGGCCGGTGATATACACTACACTGTCAGTGCTTAGTATTGCTGCTACAACAACAATAACAACAAAAATCCTGGAGACTCCATGCAATTCAATTTCCAAACTTGTAGCTGTGTAGCTTACCGGTCATTGAACGATGCGCACTCACGCAGAAAAGCTAGGTTTACCATTTAATCTCCATTGCAGGAGCTGTGGGAACCTTTCAGAGAAGGAGACTATTGAGCACTTTTTCTGTAAATGTCCTGTTGGGGCAGTTAGGCGATTTAAGTCTTACTGGATGTTCCTTTCTTCGATAGCCTCCATGCAGTGCTCCAACCTAAATCGCATCAACCGTCTCCGTTACATTAACAGCTCTGGCTGGCTGCAGATATCTGTCTGTTGAAGGTTTCAAAATGGTAACAAAGCGGCGCTTTAGTGCTACTTGGGGAGTGTCAGTCTGGTTTTCAACCATTTCACCTGCCTACCTACTTGTACGCCTTTTTCACTGCATTAACCTTATCACCCATCCCTGATAATTGTTTGCACCACACAGACTGTGAAGTTTCTCGAATACTTGAAGCGTCCAACCTTCTCCGATTGTACTTTACTACAGTTATGTAATGTCTATTCGGAACCACTTTACAAGGCGGTACTCCGCACTTCGTTTTCTTCAACAAATTTCACTTTACTGTATTTACTTGGAGGCTGATTGCGCGCTTTATTTTGTGTTTATGTGCGCACGAAATTAATATGTAGACGATTTACATTAACTATTTCTCTATAAAATTATTTATATTTTCTAATCCCTTAATAATTTCCGGCTATGCCACTTACATTCTCTACACTTTCTGCTTCCGGATGCGAATGAAATTTATAGTGATTTCAATAAATTACGTCAATCGAGAATAAATGCAGTATTGCAATCCACAAAACTAGTCTGCACGATCACTCTTCCGTAGCAGCTGCACTGGTAGGCGTAATAAAGACTATGCGGCAAGTCGAGAACTGGTCGCGCCACTTTTCCAGACACGTCTTTTAAAGCTTACAAAAACAGAATTATGCACCAAACAAGCAAATAACTGCTAAACTGACACAAAATGCATGCAGACTTGCTTGCACGAGTGTGGTATGGAGTTGAGCAGCACTGCGAATGATCAAAAATAGACTCGAAAACTCGTTTTTGTACTAAAATAAACATCAGACGACGGCACACGGCGCACAGCTGTTTTCTACACTGATGAAGTTCAAGTTTGACACATTTACTTCATGAACTCTCTTGCTCTGATCGAGCGAGTTGTTGGACGATTACAAAGTTTCAAATATGCCTCTATCGCATTATACATCAATGAGCGGGTTAACCACCGAAATAACCGTCCGATTTGAAGCAGCTACGACAACCAACTAAAGCACAAATGTCGGAAAGCCAAGCGCTAAAGTGGCGGCATTCAAACCCTGCGGTGTGTTTGCTCACACCAGCCAAGTATCTACAAGTACCAAAGCGCGATCATGGGCGCGATCAACTAACCAGAGGCCTGTTTAGCTGCAGCTCTGGAACTTGTGAAATAAGTTTGTGTGCTGATAATTTTTATTGGTATTAGTAGTTTGGCCTTTGCGCGATCGCAATCGTAATCACCACAAAGGAGGAATAATAATACAATAAAACGGCAAAGTAAGCAAGCAAAATTGCAACGTAATCAACTATTAGTTATCAGTTCCAGAGAAGCGCGTTGTGCTCCATGGTTCGCATAGCAGCCGATCGGCTATGTTTTGTGATCGACGCAGGCAATTGATTGCGTACGTGTATGTGTGAGTATATCCCCTTGTATAACCCACAATCGCAATTAAAAATCCATTCTTGGACAGACCATCAGTCTTATCAACATCTTCATAAATAGTTTTGGTACTCAGGCGGAAATATTCACGTGCCGACAGTGATTAGCTTGAGTTGAATAGTCGCTGAATGTTTACAAAAGTCCTGTAGGGAAAGCTGGGGGTTAGATTAAGAAGGCTGTGTCAGAAAAATGCCTGTAGAGTGTAAAAGTGCGATGAAGTGCCATACAATTCCAACAAGAACACGACATACTGAAACCTTTAAATACGGTAGATAATGACATCGCAGAGGACATGAAAACACGGATAGACAGGAGGTGGAATAATCTAGCCACTTGTAAAACCGTGAAAATCATGTGTACACAGAATGCAGATAAATACGCCAGATACGTACTAGCCCAGTTTAGAAAGAAAAGCAGAACTATCGTAAGTATGCTGACATGCCACAATTTGCTAGCGGCGCACGCATACAAGATAGAAATTACAAACAACGATAGCTGCAGATTTTGCAATGAACTAGAAGAGAGGGAAACGCTAGAACACCTCCTTTTTTGTTCCTACCCTGCATTAGCTAGAACCAGATTAAAATGCTTAGGAGCTTTACAATATGAAAAGTTAGAGTACCTCTCGGGGATAGAGCTCGAAAGTTTACTTAGATTCGCAAAAGACCCAGACGTATTACAAGATATCTACTACATAGAAGCGTAAGGGTCTAGCTCCATCTGGTAACACTAAGGATCAATAGGTCTATGTGATGGCTTTCAGCCAGCCAGCTTAACCTTACCTAACCTCTTTTGATTAATTACTAGATTAAAGTTACTTTAACGAAATCTCTTTTGTTTTTTAATTTCAGAGGATCCAGTTTAGAGATATAGTGGTCACGGCAAAACGTCTTTTTTGAGAGGAGCTCCCGGAGATCAGCTGTAGCTCCTTTACAAATAAATATTCTTACTATTAAAATTTCGCTCTAGTTATTTTTTTCATGAGTTGGCAGCACTGTTAATAACATCTGGGCCAACTTTCATGTAAATGTCATGTCAGTAATATATTTACGCTCGTGCTTACCAAACGACCAAGAGTGGATTTTTCGATTTTTACAATGTCTGATTTGATTGAGCAGAGAAGTGCCATCAAATTTTGTTTGCGGAATGAAATTTCGGCTGCGGAAACGTTTAGCATGTTGCAGAAGGCATTTGGTGATTCGACCATGTCCCAGAAAAATTTTTATAAGTGGTACAAAGATTTCAAAGAGGGTCAAGAACGTGTTGATGACTCCGGACGACCATCGACGTCAACAGATGACCAACACGTCAATAAAGTGAAGGAGGTTAGTGCTCAAAAATCGTGGGTTGACTGTTAAAGACCTTACTGATATGATCGGAATATCAGAAGGATCTGTGAAAACCATTTTCAAAGACCATTTGGGCCTACGAAAAGTGAGATCTCGTTTGGTACCGAAAACTCTCAATTTCTTGGAAAAAGTCGTCGCGTTGATGTGTGCTTTCAGACTATCAGGACAAGCTCAAATATATCATTACGGGAGATGAGACTTGGATTTACGCTTACGACCCTGAAACAACCGACCAATCAAGGGAATATCGTGCTAAAGGCGAGGCCAGACCGAAAAGAGAACGTCAAAGTCGTTCAAAAATAAAGGTCATGATGACAGTTTTTTTCGATTTTCATGGTGTGGTGCACTATGAATTCCTTCCACCTGGCCAAACTGTTAATAAGGAATATTATTTGAGCGTTATGCGTCGTTTACGTGAAGCAATCCGTCTAAAAAGACCCGAATTATGGGCCAACAACTCTTGGTTTTTGCATCACGATAATGCACCGTCTCACACTGCACTCGTTCTTCGGGACCATTTCGCCAAAAATTCCACGCATATCGTTCCGCAACCACCGTATTCGCCTGATTTGGCTCCGTGTGACTTCTGGCTATTCCCAAAACTCAAGAGACCACACCGGGGAACGCGTTTCGAGTCAATTGAGGAGATAAAAGCTGAGTCGAAGAAGGTGTTGATGGCTATACCGGAAATGGACTATTTGGCATGTTTCGGGGATTGGAAAAATCGTTGGCATAAGTGTATTTCATCGAGAGGAGATTATTTTGAAGGGGATGAAATTGATTTACAAGAATAAATAAAGATTTTACATTTTACAATCAAATTCACCTTACTTTTTGTCCACAGATAATATCGTAAAAATGATGTCAAAGTTGAAAAAATAGAGAAAAAATAAAAAAATTCCAAATACTTCCGTCTACAGCCTCGTCAGTTATCATATCAGAAAAATTGTCAGCACACTGTCAAAAAGGCTTGTTTTTAATCTTTCGAACTAAAAAGACAAAGAGTGACTGTTTGGAGCGGTTTATGGGCCGGCGGCATCATTGGGCCGTATTTTTTCCAAAATGAGGCCGGTCAGGCAATTACTGTGAAAAGTGTTCGCTATCGTGAGATGATAACGAACTTTTTATGGCCCGAATTGGAAGATATGGATGTGGACGATATGTGGTTTCAACAGGACGGTGCCACTTGTCACACAGCTAAGGAAACAAGGGCTCTTTTGCGCGAAAAATTTGATGACCGAGTAATCTCACGTCGCGGCAATGTCAATTGGCCGACAAGATCATGTGACATGACACCGTTGGACTTCTTTCTTTGGGGTTATTTGAAAGAAAAGGTGTACGCCGAAAAACCAACAATAATTCAAGATCTAAAGGATGAGATATTTCGGCACATTAACGGCATAGAACCTCAATTATGCCTCAGTGTCATCGAAAATTTGGACCATCGGATGGAGGTGTGCCGCCGAGGCCGCGGCGGCCATTTGGCCGCTATTTTATTCTATACGTAATTGAGCCATACCAATATTATCGTAATAAAGAGAAATGACAATAATTTCCTAAAAAAATTGTATTTTATTCAAAATCAACACCGGCTCTTGAAACTTCACCACCCTTTATATACATATGTTATATGCTATTCATTATTAAGTAACGAATTCGACTGGGAGTTCTTACTCTAAGTTATTCTTCTTTAAATTGTAGGTAAAATTAGTACTTATAGTTATTATTATGACAGCTTGTATGAAATAAATGGAGATCTAAAAAAAAAATAAAAAAAGTGTTTAACTACACAAAAATTATGGCGTAGCATTTGACAACATTCCAGCCAACTAGCGATATATCCATTCTGTTTGACAAGTAAAACATACCTACCGTAATACAATTGGCGTGATAGGTTTCAATCACCTCGAAATATCAACAAGTGGCAATTAAGACACCGTTAAAACATTTACTTAACAGAGTACTTAACATGTGTCCGTACATATGTATGTCTGTCACTATCAATAAATAATTTCTAAAACAAGTCAAGCAAGTGACGTCACTGCTACCACTCGTACGCACTGCCGCTGCAACAGTTATCACACCACCGCTACATTCGCCGTCATATTGAGAGCCTGATAAAATATATTAATATGTGCTTTACTTTTAATGAAAACGCTATGCGATTTTTATTACGCCGCTTCAACAGAAACTGGTACAAGTTAGTGGCATGAAATAATAAACCAAACGGGAACAATAAAAACGATTTCTCAGAATATGCAAATTGTTCTAGCAAGTGGAATTCATTTGGAGTGCATTTCCGCTGGATTATATGTTTATGATTTATTACAATCAATTTATGCGAATATTTGCATATTAAATTTCATTTTTGCGGGCGCTATACCCGAGTGCGCTTGTGCCTATGTGGCATTCGGGGTGGCGGGCTGCCACTGCTCCGATATGAAGCGAATGAAATGATAAAACCAATTGTTCCTAGTAGAGGCCGCTCTTCGGCAAAGCTTTTAGCGCACTCGTAATTCTTGCTTGCAAAAGAGCTTCACGAAAAAATCAACGGCTGTAGGGAAGTACTAAATGCGAGTATATAAAAGGTGATCAGATTGGAGGTAATTTTTGCCAATAGGTTTTTTTTGACAGATCAAGCGTGACTACTGTCAAATTAAATACATAATTTTTTTCAGTATTCATTGACATTTCATCATGGAAAGACTTACGTCTCAACTACGTTTACAAACCGTACAATTCTATTACAAGAATCGACGCTCTGAGAAAAGTGTTCATCGCGCGCTCAGGCCAACTTATGTTGTGCGATGAGGGTCATTTTCGGCTTAAAGGTTAAAGGCTCAATAAGCAAAATTGCCCTATTTGGGATGAAGAGCAACCCGAAGCTATTCAAGAACAGTCTTTTTTTTTGTCCTTGTTCACTTCTCTCGGGAGTATAGGGCCTGGACAAGACTCAGTTCTGCGTTGGTTTCGTTAATCTATTTTTATTTCTGACAAGGTAGGTGATTAGCCTGCCGCTACTACCATTAAATAGTGGGAATGCGCACCTGTCGTTGCTTAGGAACAACGCCTTCTTATTGCTAGGAGCGCCATCTGTGTTTCACATTTTTCTGGCAGAAGGATCACATAGATGGTTGAGGACTTCGCTAAATTTCGTGCGTTTACGCTATTACCGCGATAGCCCGCTTCCACTGATGCAATGCCACTGAGTTTGCTTGTTTTAGTAGTCACAATGCAAATAATGCGCTGACTATTGTGCGGAAGTAAGGATGGAAAGGATAAGTTTTTGGGGTTAAGGAATGATTTTTTTTTTCTAGAAACAGGGAGAGTAGGTAAATTTGGAAAAGTACGAGGAACGTGCTTTAGTTAGGATTCGAACCCCTAACCGCTGGGATTGCAGGCTAGTGCACTTACGCTAGACTACCGAGGCCGGTGATTAAAAACAACTCTTTGGTGCGGACTATGGATTGGGAAATCATCGGCCCATATTTCTTCAAAGACGAGGCTGGTAACCGTGAATGGCGAACGCTATCGCGCCATGATAACTGACTTTTGATAGCGGAAATTAAAGCCCTTGATCTCCACATCATTTGGTTCCAAAAAGACGGATATTCTTGATGTTGTTTCACAAATGGAGGGACCTGCCGGCTTAATCCGACTCCGAACGGCAAATGGTTTTTATTTATGTGGTAACTTTTCATGGCAGAAATGCACTCGGAGATTTGCCATTGCCTGATGAGGAGCAAGCGCCATTAGAAAAAACTTTTTCTCATTTCTGTTTCTCGGAGATTTCGATCTATGTTCTCTCCGAATTCCGAATGGTAGTCGCGCACCAACCCGTTCGGTTACGACGGCCGCCAATTGATCACCTTTACTATTACTTTTTTTTCACCGTCGCACCAGTGGTATGTGGGACGCGCACCCACTAAAAAACACAATCCCCATTGTGTAACGTGCGATAGGAGTTTTTCGGATGATTTAAGTAAATTTTTTAACTTCAACCAAAACTCATTCCAAATATAGAACTTCTTACTTCGGACATTCACTTAATTGCAAATTATACGCTTACACTTTTTTATATAATGCACAAGGACTAACTGACTTATTTTCATTTATGTTTAATATTTTTTTATGAAAATGTAGTTTATTTTTCTAGTCAGAGAACTGACTAGCAAGTACAGCACTCAGACACAATTTAGTCCATTGTACTCGTACTGTACTCTGGTTTCCTTTTAAATTTTCTTTAAATCTACCCGACCTCTGAATAGATCTTGTGGTGCCAAGAAGGCAAGGTGATCGCTTCTTAGCACATCAGTGACGAAGACCTCAAGCCTGATACCAGCGAAGGCAGGGCAGAGACGTAGAAAGTAGTCCGCCATCTCATCCTCATCTCCACACGCTGAGCAGAGTACACTGTGAGATGCGTACCTTTACTATGTATGTTCGTCGCCCATAGAAAGTGGCCCGTCATCAGTCCAACCAGCTGCCTACAGTCATTTCTGCTTAATGATCGGAGGAACTGCGCCAGTCGGTCGGACATGACAGATAGCATCAGTTTTGGCAATCTGCAGCCTCTCTCTCTGCCTGCCAGACTCGCTTGTGGGTTAAAGTAACCCGTTTGCTAACCGTGGCTTTGATGGCTGCAGAAGGGAGTGGCAGAACGGGCTCCAAGAAGTTGGCTCAGAGCTCCTCATAGTGCGTTACCCGCGTTACCCTCGTGTCCCGGGAAAAAAAAAATAAAAATTAACATAATAAATGTATAAAAATATATTAGTTTGGGGTAAAATTAATACATTATTTTTTCGTAAAATTTTTGAGTAAACAGTGTAAAACTGATTAATGGTCGATCTTTAGCTCCTAAGCGATGCTAAGACTATTAAAATGCCGCTCATCTTCGATTATTTTTGTGAGTTTATGGAGATTTTTGAAAATTTCTTTAACAACAAAAATGCCTCAACGGAATCGATTAAACCAAAATTGCACGTAATTAACTGTTACAGCTTCGACACCATAAACAGCTTTCACAATTTCAGCCACTCAGGCCTGGCTTGCAATGTCATCTTTGTCAAAGAAAAACTGTAAAGTGTACCGAATTTCCTCTTTGCTGACTTCCATTGTTAACTCGGTGTAACTCACAACTGCACAAGAAACAACAGCAAAACAAAGCAAAAAAAATTTTTAGTGTGAAATATCAGCTAGACAACAAGCATAAATTTTGGATTGTTTGATTAATACTTTACGAGATATCGATCACTACCGCCGTCTGCCGAGAATTGGTGTTTCGTAGACGGGGTTTCAAACCTTTGTGCTTTCCGAATGATAGTTACACACCAACCCCCTTTCAGCTATCCAACTTCTTCTTGATTGGCGCGATAACGGCTTACGCGATTTTGGCCGAATTTAAGAAAGCTCGCCAATCTTTTCTTCTCGTGCTAACCGGCGACCGGCGCAAGTTGGACACACCAAGTGAAGCCAAGTTCTTCTCCACCTGATCTTTCCAACGCAGAGGAGACATTCCTCTTCCTCCTCAATCACCAGCCGGTACCGCATCGAATACTTTCAGACCATTCCAACTATAACTAGAAAAAATACATGCGGCCAATTTTGTCTGCGAATAAAACTGTTTTAGTACCGAACTGGGAGAACCGTAAGCCCTGACAGGCAGTGCTTCTTTTATTGTAAAAAAATAATTTAAAGTTATTTTCCTCATATTTAATAAAAAAATAAATAATAATACCGAACTTTTTGTGTCCTAATGTTTGGATAAATTTTACTAAGGTTGTTGAATTCACAGGCCTTTGCTCATACAAATATCGTTGTATTTGTGAATTACTACTAATAAATTTCACGACCAACTGTTGTTGCCTAAAGGGGTTAGGTGGGTTACAGAGGTTCAAAAAAAGGGTATTTTTACTATTTTTTTTTTAATATATAAAATCATATATTTTATTTAAACAATTCAGCATATCAAAGATACATATTTAAACAGTATTTTGTGAAATTTTTATTTAAAAATTCCGAAAACTCAGCCGTTGGTACCTCATCTCCCTTAACGTCTCTCAAAAAAATGCTCTTGCCGTGGACAGCATAACTCATTATTGGTTCATCTAAAATCAAAAAACCAAAAATATTTCGTTAGTACATGGATCAATCTCGTTACTGGACGAAGGAAAAAAAAAACAAATTTAATTTGAATTTTTGACAGACTTTGAACAAAAAAACACATTTTTTGGTCAAATTTTCGTCATGTGTTGGCTCGAAAAAATTAGTTGTAATAAAAAAAACAAAAAATCCTTCGTTCAATAACTTGATAATGTTATTCCAAAGATGTGTGCAAAATTTGAACAAAATCGCTTCATAACTTTTCGAGAAATCGTGTCCACCGACTTAGAAAATCGAGTTTTGAGATAAACGAGTTTAAAAACGAAACGCTGCACTGACATGGCCTGATGGGCGGAACTTCTGAAGGGTCTATCTCGTAGAATTTTACTCGGATCAATTTGAAATTTTAGGAGAATATTTTAAACATATTATACTATTTAATAAGACAAAAACAAAAAAATCGATTTTTTGAAATTTTCAAACCCACCTAACCCCTAAAGAGAGCAAAAATAGAAAATGTTGAGTGTCTCACAGACCAATTCTATGCTCTACAAATCAAAAAGTGTAGGCCACTTATACTGTTGTAAAAATATTAAGAACGGAAGACCAGTCAGAGTGCTACAATAACAAATTCCAATAACAATTTTTGCACTTTTACTTTTGATTTCTCTCGCAGCGACTTACACATATATGTATTACGTGTGATATACTCGTAAGATATTCTCCGACTTGAGATGTTTATGGGAATTTAATACTCCACCATTAGTTCACTTAGTGTCATAAGAGAAATACATATGTGCGCATATGTATAAGCTTCATCCGCTACATATTCTACGATTGCGGTCATTGCTTGTTCATCGAATACCGCAAACAATTGAAAGCAGCTCCCTTTGATGTAATGCACTTGATTTCAATGTTCAATAAATTTTTTGCGCCAATCAAAGAAATTACAACAATTTACGATATGCATAATTATGCAGATCGGTTTCAATTACAAGTGCCAACATCCGCATACAAATATACGTACATACATATGTATGTATGTATGTAAGCATTGTATTGATTGACATTGTAGGTCTTGGTAATTGAACCCATTTGCAGTGCATTTAGAAAAATTAACAAAAAAAGGCATATTTCACTTGGTGCCTAGTACTTACACAGACATACACGTGCACATATTGATCTATGCAATTCGTAAATGGTACAGAGTGTATTTATTTTTAAATAATGATATATTAATGTATCCAAACTATTTGCATAAAATTTACATGCACGACTATCGTGAAATTCATTGCATCGTAGCAGCAGCTACGACGATTAGAATCTCATTACAGCAGAGCTATTCGCTGAATGGTACTGAATGCCTATGCCTGCCTATCCACACCAGTTGTGAGAAGTTGTAAATCAGAACAATGCACTGTAAATTTATAAGTTTTACGGGGAAGCGCTCGAGAAAAGTTTCTAACAAAAAATAAATGCATGTAAATTGAAAAGTTACTTTGCATATACGGAAGTCTTGAAAAAAGGGATTTATCTTATCAGCCCCACTAAAAACTAGATTTGCTAACTAAATGAGTGAGTGACTGGCTGCCAACTGCTGACTGCGGCAGCCAACAGCTTTAACTGGGCTTAAAATGCAACTAAAAAAAATGAGTAGTAAATGCAAACAAACAAAGTGACGCGCGTACGAGTACGCTGGCATACCCGTATTAATGGCAGTGATCATAACGATTACCGTAGTGACCATCAGATGCGCAGCTTTCGCCTTTTATCTCTGCAATCATGTCGAAATGTTGTCCTCGAAGCGGGCACCAGATGTCACATGGTGCTGATGTAACCAAATACGGTGACTATGTTTTTTTTTCTTGTTTTTGGTTGGGTTAAAAATACCTTGGCACCATATAACGGGTGATTTTTTAGCTATTATCTTTTTAAACAGTTGGTTTAAACAGCTGACGCACGTTTCGTGTTTTGTTTCATTGTCAAACATCTTCAGTTTGGTCTATAATTTAACCATGATCCGTCTTAGAAACGAACAACGCTTGCAAATCATTGAATTTTATTATAAAAATGCGTGTTCTGTCAAGAAAGTTTATCGCGCGCTTCTTCCATTTTATGGTCAGTTTCGAGCTACTTTACATTATTGGACATCAAACCACCAACACACTTACGTAAAGTGCGAACTGAAGAAAATATCGCAGCTGTCTCGGCCAGTGTTAACGATGACCATCAATTATCGATTCGTCGCCGTTCGCAGCAATTGGACCTCTGTTACTCAACAACGTAGAAAATTTTGCGAAAGGATTTGTGAAGCCTTTCAAAATACAGCTGATGCAAGTATCGAAACCGAATGACCTACCGCAACGCAGAATTTTTGGTGAATGGGCTCTTGGAAAGTTGGCCGAAGATCCACTTTTTTATCGAAAAATTGTGTTCAGCGAACGAAGCTCATTTTTGGATCAATGGGTAGGTAAATAGGAAGATTTGTCGATTTTGGAGTGAAGATCAGCCAGAAGAATTGCAAGAGCTACCAATATATCCAGAAAAGGGTACAGTTTGGTGCGGTTTATGGGCTGGAGGTATCATTGGGCCGTAATTCTTCAAAGATGCTGCGAATCGTAACGTAACTGTGAATGGTGAGCGCGACCGTAAAATGATATCGAACATTTTTTACTTTTTTGCCCAAAATGCAAGAGCTTGACTTGCATGACATGTGGTTTCAGCAAGACGGTGCCACATGCCACACAGCACGCGTAACAATGGGCTTGTTGAGAGGCGAGTTCGGTGAACATTTTATTTCACGTTCGGGACCTGTCAATTGGCCACCCAGATCGTGCGATATAACGCCTTTAGATTATTTTTCGTGGGGCTATGTTAAAGCTCATGTCTATTCAGACAAGTCTGCTTCAATTAACGCATTGGAAGACAACATTAAAGCATTTATATGTGAGATACCGGCCGAAATATTGGAAAGAGTATGCCAAAATTGGACTAAGCGGATGGACCATTTGAAGCGCAGTCGCGGTAAACATTTGCATGAAATAATCTTCAAACATTAAATTATATGGACTGTATTATTGATTTAAATAAAAATGTTAGGCATTTTTCTGAATTTTACGTGTGTTTTTTTTTTTTAAAACTTTGCTATAGCTCTTAAAAAATCACCCCCTACTACTTATGTAGTAACCGTCGCTACTACGTGTCTGGTGATTCCACTAAAAATATCCCTCCTCTTCTCTTGGATTTTTCCGTACACCCCAGGACTGCTTCCGCATTGCTTTGAGGTAGAGGGCCAAAACGGCGTCCTAAGAAAGACCATTCACTTACTCACCCTGCGTCCAGAGGCGCCTGTTTTGAGAAATCTATGTTCAATGCTCTTCAACATAAGTTTTCATTTCACGCTTTTTTTTCGGATAATATCCTCCACGAAATTTGCGACGGAATTCCATTTTTCTTCGCCTATCATCATTTTCTCGATCACTTCTTCCGGTGTAATAGCTCGTTGCAGAGCTGTTCCCTCTATGTTCCACCTCTTGCATTTAAAGAAGGTGTGCCCCGCATCATCATACTCAGTATCTCCATATATGCAGTTTGGTAGGCTCTCTTTTCCCATTCGCCACAAATACTTGCGAAACGATCATGTTCGAACAAAAACTGTGTGAGGTAATAGTTAACCCCACCGTGCTTTCTTTCTACCCACTTTTTTAGATCAGGTATTAGTCTCGCTGTCCATCTAGCGTACCGTTCAGAGTTCCATCTTACCTGCCAAAGTGTGAGCGTTTGAACTCTAATATCTAACACCGCTGCTTCGGATACTGTTTTGTATGAAGAAGTCATGCTGAGGGCACAGATGCGTTGCACAGATTGCAGATTTTTCCGCCGGCATTGCACCCTTAGCGAATCTGCCCATATTTGGCATCCGTATAAGAGAATCGAGTTCGTCGGGTCCATAAAGTTTTCGCTTGTTCTGCATTGGACCTCCAAAGTTTGCCATGAGCTTACTTAAAAGACTGCATTACTAACATGCTAATTCGTAATCGCTCTTCGAAATTGGCTCGACACCTATGTATATATTACAAACAAACAAGGTAAGACTTAGTGTTTTATTACTTATCGAGACTACAACGTACTGTGACCATCTGTTGCGTCGGAGCTTTTCCGACTACTTCAGGCCCGGCATTAGATGTGCTGGTTAGTCTACCACCACTCGATGTTTTCATCCAAGGAGAGACCTTGAAGGTCATCTGCAGGCTGAAACACAATGGAAATTGGTAAGGCCTCTCTCCGGCATATGACAATAGAGTAAGCATGGACTTCGATCCAACGATCATCGCCATGCCCCTTGATTTCATGCCATTCAGAGTCGTGCTTGACAAAAGATACAGTGTGGTGGTGCCAGAGGCTCAACTGTGGTCAAACTCGGAGTATATGCTCAGCAAATACTATTCTCGCATTTTCCCGGATGGCTCCAGGACCGAGCACGGCTCCGGCTTTGGGGTCTACGTAGAATCCAGCGGGACAAAACTGCACTTTGCTCTTGGAATGCATGCAACTGTGTTTCAAGCGAAGGTGTATGCTGTTCAAAATGCGATAAACTTTGTTGTGGAAAACAGATGGAGAGGCAGATCTGTATGTGTCTGCAGCGACAGCCAAGCTGCGCTCATGACCTTAGACAGCTCCCCAACCACTTCAAAGGTAGTTGAGTCCTGTAAATCCGGGCTGAACTATGTCGGTAGACATAATAGCCTGATACTAACATGGGTCCCGGGACACGTGGGTAACGAGATCTCTGACTCTTTAGCCAGAATGGGCTCTGAGGCAAACTTCCTTGGCCCGGAGCTTATTTTGCCACTCCCTTCTGCAGCCATCAAAGCCACGGTTAGCAAATGGGTTGCTACAACCCACAAGCGAGAGGCTGCAGATGGACTAAACTGATGTTTCCCGTCTTGTCCGACCGACTGTCGCAGTTCCTCCTGTCACTAAGCAGAGGAGACTGTAGGAAGCTGATTGGACTGATGGCGTGCCACTTTCTATAGGCAAAGCACATGGAAAAGGTGGGCATCGCAGACAGTGTACTCTGCCCAGCATGTGGAGAGGAGGATGAGATGAGATGCCTCTGCTCGGCCTTCGCTCGAATCAGGCTTGAGGTTTTTGACACTGATGTGTTAAGAAGCGACCTCCTTGGCACCAAGACATATACTCAGATTTCTTCGGAGGTCGAGTAGCTTTAAGAAACTTAATTGTGCTTGTGCTGTACTTGCAAGTCTGTCCCTACCATCACCAAAGAACCCACCATCAATTGGTGGATGTATAAACACGCTTATTGAACCAAATGCGATAATAGCGGACAATGGTGAACAAGACTGCTTCTCAGATATCTGAGAATCACTTTAGCATTAACCAAAGTTGAGGTCACGTCGTAAACATCAGTATTTTCTAGTAAAATCAATGTCAATGTGGAAAATCACTTTTCCTCTCACTTCATCACTAACGTCTCCTTCTGTGTGGAAATCGAACAATCGGCGCTTATTTCGGATGGTTTTGAATATTTATAAGCAAGCAATCAAGCAATTTTTCACTGAAGCCTCTGCTGCCTAATAATTTTCTTATCATGTAAACTTTTAAAATAAAATATAAAAATTCTCACTGGTCAAGCGGTGAAAAATCAATGCCCAATAATAACAAAAAGATCAATCAAACATAAGAAAAGGCAAAAGCAAAAAATTGACACTGGAAACCCCAAAAGTGCCTTCAGGCGCTTAGGGGCTTTTCACTGTTCTTTATATTTTGCTTAAATTTATTAAATATATTCGAAAGAGATATGACACCTTTTGCACAATAAAATATTTCATGCGAACAGAAAATTTGATTTAATTTAATTAGCAAACAACGACTTGGCGCACCCGAGTACTTATTAAAAAGTGACGTACCCCTAAATACCGCAAGAACTAAATGAAGGGTTGTAGAGCTTTAAAACGTCGCTTAGGGGAAGAAAGCTGCATGAGTGCAAAAGTCAAACAAAGCTGAGGTAGTTGACATATCCACTAGAAAGTATGCGTGCGGACTAGTACCGCTCCGAATGGGGCTAGTGTTGAAATACTGAAATTATTTCAGTTTAGCTTATTTAGAAATGTTGAGAGTCTCATGCATTTCACCTAAACTACAATATTTCTAAATACGTACAGAACGGATACTCGAGATGCTGCGCCTGTAGTGCCTTTTGTATCTAAGGGGTTGCTCCGTTTTTCTGCATTATAGCGGCAATGGTTGAGAAGCATTACTGCAAGTAGTTTATTCTCAATCGAAAGGATAGATTTTTGAAATATAAGAATACATTCCTTGGCTTTCAATCGGTTTTTCCCGATATTACCTCGACCCTTGAGGAGAATCATAGTTGCCAATTGGCTGCATTAAGTGCTGGATTTAGTAACTTTTGAAAAATAAAACGCCAAAAAAAACTGGTTTAGCGCCTAATGCTTTTTTCTAAACTGAAATGCTACTTAAAGCTGTGCAAATTTAAATGCATAAAAATGGGTTCAAGCTAAGGAAGAGAAAGGACAAAACAAGTGGAGAAAGAAAGTCGGGCCTTTAGATTAGAGGACCAACAGTGGCTAATTACGTTCATGAGTATATTAAGGGGTTACATGGGTTTCGTGGGTTCATAAAATCGATTTTTTTGGCTTTTTAATTTCTACAACATCTCAAGAATATTATCCTAAATTTTCAAGTCGACCCGAATAATAGTTTCGGAGATACAGCCTCTGGAAGGTGTGCGCTCCAAGCCTCGAAACTTTAAACGCGTTTTTCTCGGAACCCTGTTTTCAAAGCCGGTTGCCAAATGTTCTCGAAAACTTCTTAGCCGATCTTGATGAAAGTTTACACAGGTGTTCGGGATACAATTTATTCGTGCTTGTACGAAGAATTTTTTTTTTTTTTTTTTTCAATTACAACTATTTAAGAAAAAAACAAAATGTCAAGCAAATTTGACTGAAAGTTTCATTTTTTCTGCCAAAATTCCGATTTTTACTTTCTTTTTCTTTCCTTCGTCCATGTTTTTTTTTTTTTTATTTTAGATGATCCTGTCAGGAGTTATGCTGACAACGCGGACGCACCTTTTTCTCGAGGGGTCACCGGAAATGACATCACAATGAAGGAGTTTTAAGTTTTTTTTTTTTGAAAATTTCAAAAATTATTCTTTAAATATGCATCTATAAGACAGAAGAAAGTTTGAATTAAATAAAAAATTTTTTACATAGAAAATAAAATATTGAAAATAGACCTTTTTTTACCCGACGAAACCCATGTAACCCCTTAAGGGGTTAGGGGTAGTCGGAATTTTCAAAAAATTAGATTCTTTTTGCATTTTCTTGAAGTATAATATCTTGAAAATATTGTGTGAAAATTTTAAGTGATTCCAACAAATACTTTTCGAGTTATTCAAGAATTAACAGAGGGCGCTCGGGTGCTACGGAGCCGATAGCAAAACTTTGAAATCCTTTTTCTCAAAACTATGTTTTTTGCACTGCTGATCACTGTAACTTAAAAACCGCTTGTTATATTGCAATAAAATTTATACTGCTTTTGAAAAACATAAAAAAATTTCATTTTTTTTTTCAACAATTATTTGTCGGTTTTTTTCTCGAAAATTTGAAAAATATTTCCTGAGGCCTGCTATATTGTTAGTTTTGAAAAAAAAGCTCCAATCAGGCACAAGCCTTTTTATTAATGAAACTAATTTATCTTATCCGATTGATTTTAGATGAATCTCCAAGGACTTGTGATGATGACCGCAAGGGACTTTTGGAGAAACGGGCTCCACACAAACAGCGATAACTTTTACAATTATTATTTTTTTTTTTTATTTTGCTAAAGTCAAGTCTAAACATTTTGTATTAATGCTGTGCGTTTATTTTTGTAAAATAAAGCAACTGACTACCCAAAAAAAAAATTGTTAATCATAATTTTTCGGGCCTCTGACTACCCCTAATCCCTTAACCGCTTCAACCTACTGATGGATTTCACCAGTTGTGTGATATTTAAATCCGCAATATCCGCAGGTGTAGCAAAAAATAAGTAAAAGATGTCTAAATCATTGGCTCACGAGAGCAGGGCAGCTGAGATGATTCCATCTAATCCTCCTTGTCAAAATTAAGTAACCCTTTTTTAATGGCGCCACCATAGATACTCAATTCGCCTTGCTTCTAGACCAGCAGACCCAGTTTGCACAAGAAAAAAATGCCTTTTCATCAGGAGAGCATTTTAACAATGGCTTAAGTCTATGAATTAAAGTTCGAATTGTTGGAGAGCCCACAGTTTTCTGCGGATTCACCAGGATTGGTCCCTAGCGACTGCCATTTGTTTCCAGACCAAAAAATATTCCTTCATGGAAAGCGTTTTTCATCGAATGATGAGGTCTCAATCGCTGTGGAAGCGCATTTTGCAGCCCTTCCAGTTTCTCACTTCAGGGATGGAATTCGTAAATAGGAATCTCGTTGGAACAAGTGTTTTGGTGTTCAGAGAGGCTCTATCGAACTGCAAAACTTATTGAACAACCTAGTAGAATTAGCAAAATGGTGAGTGTATTGGTAGAAATCAGCTTGGCATGCCCTCATCTCCAGTTTGCCTAACAAGCCTTTCGCGCTTTGTCATAATGGGTTATAAACAGCGAAACAAAGCGAATTTTCCAGAGTTTTTTCTAAGAAAACTTTTAAATTTATTGATCTAAAAACTTGTACACATATGTTTGTACATTGTGGTATCTTTTAACTGTATTTTAAGACTTGATATTAGTAAAAATTTATTTGGAAAGGAGCTACAGCTGATCTCCGGGAGTTCCTTTCAAAAAATACGTTTTGCGAGGCCCCCAATATATCTCTGAACTGGATACTCTAAAATTAAAAAACCAAACAGATTTCGTTAAAGTAATGTTAAATCTAGTAATTAAGGGAATGAAGGCCATATTTTCCCCTGATTTTCATTAAAATTATTTAAAATGAAGAAGTCAATATATTTTTTTCAAAATTGGCATTCAGTTTATTTATACGTTAACATAATATAAAATTTGTTTTTTTTTTTATTTTAATCATTTAAAATGGCGGATGTACACTCAATTCTTCCAGGAAGGTCGCAGCGCGGCTTCTCAATCGGCGGGCATTGTAGCATTGGCGACAGAGACCTGGATACAAAAAACCAAAATTTTTTGTTTGCTAATGTCATAATTTCTATATGAATTAACAATAAATGAAAAAAAAACTTCGCGGAATAAAATGCTTAAAAAAAAATGAATTTTGGGGCGAATTTTCCTACTATCTTTATAATAAAGCTAAATTCTTGGCCATAACATTAAATTATATACGTTTTATTTCATCTTGAAAACCTAACCTCTAAAAAACAAAAAACCCTTTATTAACATTTTATGTAAAAAAATATTTTTTTTTTGGAAATTTTACAGTGTATATGTCCTCTTAATCGAAGGAATAAGCAAAATTTTTTTTTTTTTTTGACAAAATAGCGGTTTCTCAAACAAACAAAAAATCGATTTTCGACCAAAATTTCGGCCTTAAATTATTTATAAAAAAAAACAATTTATCAGGGAGAAAAAATCTTCGATTAATTACTAAAAAATATATTTAAAAAGTTCGTATTAAAATTTGAGACTAATCGGTTTAGCCGTTTTCGAGTAATGTTGGTCACCGACTTTGAAGCACCAGTTTGAGAAAAACACGTTTACAGTTTGGAAAGCACTTCACATACACTCTGAAACGCCTTTTCAAAGTTGCGTGCAATTTCGAAAATATTCACCGGAACGATATTGAATATTCTGTGTGCATTCTTAAATATCTATACATTAAGAAAAAAAATCGTTTTTTTTTTTAATTCTAACTGTACATAATCCCATAATGGGCAAAGTTACTTGGAATTCTCACGCCAGCTCTTGCATTTTCGTATTTAAAATAACAGTCAAATAAATTCCAAACCGCCTAAAAGCACGCAAGCCCTTTCACTCTATCCATTTTGCTTTGTGCGCAACTTCTTCCACAGCTTTCAAAACTATCATCCACCCCGTTTTGTGGTCACATTCGCTGACAAGAAGCACAGAGCATCAGCTGTTTGGCATAGTTTGTGTTGAACAGCAGCTGCAGACGAGTGAAATGAATGTTTAAGTTGGAAATATTTGTGAAAATTGTCAGTGAAAACATTGAATTAATTGATTGTGTATTATATGTTATTAATTCATTTAAGTGCATAAATATTGTGTTGAGAAATTGTGCAGAAATACGTGTAATGAATTGAGTTTTAAGTGCGCTTTCTGGCAAATCCTTACGAGTTTCGTTCGCTTCCTTTGCATTCTCATTACGTACGAATGTGCGCGAGTACAAATCATTTATTCGGGTGTTTTTGTTGTTGTCGTAGATAATTTAGCGAGAAGTAAGGGCTTCAAGTTGTGTGACCAGTTGCGCATTCCCCACAGCCATAAACAAAATTCATACCACGTTTTTGAGTTGTTGGCAGAGTAGAGAAGTCTGCATGGCGCTCTGGAGGCAACGTCAAATGAGAAGAGTAGAATTCGCGGAGAAAAGCTTTCGCTCATATCCATTTGTTTATTGTCAGAAATGGCAATGTTCACTACCTTGCATAAATAGCAGAAGTAAGAAATACACCGACTTGCGTTCTTTCTTTTTTGGATTGCAGGATATAAACAAAAGTCTTGCGGGCGTCAATTATCCATCGCAAAAGTGTATATAAATAGTTTGAGTAGCAAATCCATTTACAAAAAGCCTTTTTTTCACATATTCCCATCAACTACTTTGCTCAATCATTCATCACCTTCTCGGCCTGACTTTGGGTCATGTGCTCGTTTTGAGGCAGTTTCGAGCTCAAAGGATGCTTGTGCGAGCGCACAGTATTTGACAGTGTGCACTCCAATGTCAACAGTTTTTGTTGTTGCCAAAGAAATTCACTCATTCTAGAACTTGGTCAATAAACACATGTGCATACGTACATTAGGGTGGTTCGATTATATTTATTACCAAGTATAAGTCATACTTAAGTGCAAAGCTTTCCGCATTAGTGCTTCGCGCCGATGTCTCTCCAATAGCACCGCGAGAGTAAACTCTGCTTAGACTTGGACTTCTGTAAGCTAGAAATTCAGCAAATTATTTCAAAGTGATGGTTCCCCAGACGGCTGATTATGCAATTTGGTGCTTGGAATGTTAAAGTGACCTGCTTCTTGGCTTTTACTTTGTTTGTTTTTTACATTCTCATGGAAATTTTGATATCCAAAACACCAAATTGAAAAAATGCATGTAAATACTGTTGTTGTTGTTGGGATTATAAAACCCAAGAAGGACTCATCGAGAAGATGCTTCAAAAACGCCATGAATTCCCACATATTCAATATATTTTTGAGTATATGAAATACGCTTTAGTAGTTTAGGTAATGATGGATGCCATCTTACCTCAAATTCCGAGCCGCGTGCAACATTTTAAACAAACATTTCGAGCGGCTTGCTGCATGAGCGTACCATGTCACTATCCGCACTGTGATTGTGCTAAGAGGGGTAAACTATTTTTTTAATCAAAGCTAAGGGCACTCTAAAACTTTCAAAAACTTCTTTTTCCTCTCGGGAGTATAGGGTCTCGACAAGACTCTTCCATCGTGCCCGGTTTTGTGCTGTTGTTTTTGCACCGTCTCATGAGATGTCGACATCTGCTAGTTCGCGCAGCATCGACCTTCTCCAAATGTTTTTTGGTCGATCGCGACCTCTGCTCGCTTGTGAGTTCCTGTCCAGTGCCATTCTCGTGACGCTATCTGGTGGTTTTCCCAATGTGTTACCTATCCATCGCCACTTTCTGCGTTTGTTGTGCTTAAGGATGGGTTCCTCGATCGTTAATCTGGAAGATTGAATCCATCCAATTTCCTTTCCCTCGGGAACAAGACAAAAGTAGTTGTGTTCAGATAGAGAAAGTACTTGTCTCATGCGCCAGTCATTGATTTTATCCAGAATTCGCTTTTATTTATTTAATGTATATACATATATACAATTTATTCATACTTTAATTTTGCAACTGAATATCCATTACGGATAAACCCACGTTAACTCTCGTGTTTTGGATTATCATCATCATCGGCAAGCTTTACAGCTCGGGTTGAGCTTTAGCTTTGTTCACGATTCGTGTCCATGCATCTAGGTAACAGCTCTCCAGTTTTTAACACCCAGTGTCCGCAGGTCCATTATGTTATTCTTGGATGTCCTCGTGCTTTAGATTTCTGGGGGCGGTCATCTCTAATGTGCGTATTATGGCCCGACCACCGCACTTTTGGGACGTATTTCACGATGTCCTCGCCATTACAAAGCTGCAGCAATTCTTCAATGTAGCGTATCTGGTAGCTCGAATACTCATGGTAATGATAATGGTAATAGTTGGGCTAAGGCCTTTATGCACTGCGACCAGATTGATCTATTGTGCGCCCCTAATTACTTACTTTTAATTATTTAGTATACCGAGGAATCGAACTATATCCTTAGGAGGGAGCAATTGTAGGTCTTCCTCCCCTAGTAGGTACGAGCCCAGGCCTAATGCCGCACAGTTGATGATTAAGAGTTCCATTGACTCATCTTCATCACAGCATAACCTGCATGATCTTGTACTATATAATCTTATTGTGCTAAAGTGTTTATTACAGACAAAGCGGCCTGTAAGTGCTCCACAGAGTAATCTGAGGCCCTTTTTATCTAGGGTTAGAGCAGATTTTGCTCTGTTGGCATTGAAGTTCAAAAACTTTTTGGAGTTATTAAAACCACTTGTGCCGTTCCAGTGTTCCCTGATTTTAGTTTGGATCGAATACTCATGTACACGATTCATATTTAGAAATCATTGAGACGGAGAGAGAGGTCAATGTCCGGCATTCACAGCCGAACTAGCCGTATTATTGACTGGTACAGACGTAGTTTGCAGTATCTTGTAAGAAGTTTAGATTTCAATAGTTTGGTATGAGCGAAATATGCTCTGTTTCCTGCCGTGTCGTGTGAGCTAGTGTCGTTTTGCATCGTGACGCCTAGAAACTTAAACGATTCTCTACACCCTCGAAGCGATAAATGTCAATTCCCATGTCTTCTGGCTGTCTTTCCACCTTGCGTGAAATCTTCAGATACTTATTTTTTTCTGTATTTATTTTGAGTTCTACGGTTTGAATTACAAAGCGTCAGCTTTTCTTAATATGCGCAAATCACGAAGATCGGTTGTAAGGCAACAAAACTGCTAAATGAGCTGCAACATTCCCTAATTCCACGTTCTTCTTCTTCTTAATTGGCGCGATAAACGCTTACGCGATTTTGGCACCTTTGAAGTCAACGAAAAGATGGTGTATGGCGATTCTCCTTGCATGAGTCTTTTCCAAGATTTGGCGTATTGTGAATATTTGGTCGATGGTGGACTTTCCAGGTCTAAAGCCGCACTGATAAGGTCCAATCACTTGTTTGACGGTGGGCTTCAGCCTTTCACACTCGCTAGAACCTTATAGGCGATATTGGCACAGATTGCAAGGTCACCGTTGTGGATTGGTCAAAGCACACTTAAATTCCAATTGGCAGGCATGCTTTCATCCGGCCATATTTAGCATAGGAGCATGCACCTTACCAGCTCCTCACCGCCATGTTTGAATAGCCTACCCGGCACATCGTCGGCTTTGTTGTTCTTTAGCCGCGTTATCGCTATTCTCTTTTCGTCATGCTCGGGTAGCTGAATGACAACTCCGTCGTCAACGATTGGGGTATCGGGACCTTCATATTCTCTGTGGCATGCGCAGCTATCACAGGTCAACAGGTTCGAGAAATGTTCCCTACATAATTTAAGTATGCTCTGGATGTCAGTCACCAGATTCTAGCCGTCTTTGTTCTTACAGGAAATCGCCCCGGTCTTATAACCTTCTGTAAGCTGCCGAACTTTCTGATAGAATTTTCGGGCGTTGTTCCTATTGACCAGCATCTCAAGTTCCTCGCACTCATGTATTTCGGCCTCTCGTTTCTTCGTTCGGATAATACGTCTCTCTTCCTTTCTTAGCTCTCTCGGTAGCCCACATGGCTCGCGTTGCTCCCGATCGCAGCGTGGCTCTATAAGTATCATCTTTTCTTTCTGCGGCAGCATGACATTCCTCGCCGTACCAACTGTTTTTTCGGGCTCTCCGGAATCCGATTTCTTCTTACACGTTGCTCTGGCTAAATTCTTTCAGCAAATTTATGCGCAAATTTTCACAGTGGGTTTTATCGCCTTGTTTTTTTTTCTTTTGTTGTGTTCTGGATGCATTAAACAAAAATAATTTTGCGTTTCAAACTTTTTTTAGCACCATTTTTATTAACAATTCTCAAATCACAACTAAAAAAATAGCAATACTCAGCACAAAAATCTCCCACCAGCATAAAATTTCATCTCAAATAAAAAAAAACAAACAACAAAAAACATTTCTGGATGAGAGGCACGTCACGGGATTTAGTAGTGTTCACAAATTCTTTACACGCTCAATTTTATCCTGGAGCGAGTGGAGCCGAGCTTTGACGAGAACGAGGTCAGTGGAGTGATACACATACCGTTACACTGATACGCAACTACAAATGCAAGCTCATTCGCACACTGTCATAGCGCCGCGAAAACGAAGGTAAATAATGAGTGCGACTGAGAGTGTGAGTATTGTACGAATTTGAGTTTTCTGCTCATGTCGAGATATGTTGGAGCAAAAAGTTTCTACACTGCGATACTGGATGGATACGACTTGGTATGACTCTTGATACTCAGACAACAACTGAGTTGATATAGAACCGGGTACGTGTACGGATGTTTACTCGCAACGACTTGACAAGCGTTGCAGCTTGAATACATAGAGCAATAGAAGAATAAATAAATAATAACTATAATCACAATAATAAACGTAATAAAAAAAAAATAAAAAAATTGTTATGTGCGATGTATAAGTGTTTGTGTACGAGGGTACATAAAGTGTGTGTGCGAGAAGAAAATTCATTTTACGATAGTTGAATGAGAAACGCAAAGGGATGCTAGCAAATAACGCATAAAAAATATATATGAAAACATAAAAAGTGTCGCACGAAGAGGGCATAAATTTTGAAAAGTGAAAAAGTGTAAAAGCACGCAAGAAAAGTATAAAAAAGGGACCTTAAACTACGTAAATTACCAAATAGCAAACAACGAGCGCCTGCGAAAGAGGTCAAGTCGGCGAAAAACTGTGAAATACATTTAATTTAGGTGAAGTGTATAATTATTTTGTATAATCCAGAAAGCAGAAAGGCAGAAGGCATAAAGTGCGTTAGGGACTCACATAAAAGTCTGTATGTAGATAATAGTGAGGGGAGAGAAAAGAGTCGGAGTTGCGAAAGGAGTGCAATAAAAAATTTTGTACACGCAGAATTTCGGCGGAATAAGTCAGGTGCCTTTGCGGTTTAAACAAAACTGCACACACAAACACACGCACACATGCATATACGTATATAGAAATATAGAGCGTATACTGAATACAACGAGTGGAGTGAAGAGACGCCAGCGAGTAAGGAGAGGCAACACAAATTAAGCAAAACAGCTATAAAGGAAGTGGCGGCAGCAGCAGCAACAACTGAACAGCAACAGCCGCAGTAGAGTTGCTCCTTAATTAAGGCTGGTAATCTTAGTCGCATACACTCCCTAAAACATACATTTGCACTTAATACACGCACACACACACACGCGCACGCACGCACGTACATGTGCATTTAAAGGAACCAAAGTGAATGGGCTTTTAGGCGCAGTAACAGGCAGGCAAGAGCAAGAGCTGTGAAAAGCAACAAAGAAGTAGCAGAAATTCCAGAATACTCGTTGAAATACGTTTCCGTTGACGTTTGGCGCATCAACTGGGTTGGAGGCGGCTGCTTATTGGCTCATTTTAAAGCATCCACAAGCAGCTGAATCAGCCGCGCAAAGTAGGCATTAACTTGGCGAGACAGCAAACCTTGCGGCTGGTGTGCCTACGTGATACCCATACAGACGCACAAACTCACACACACACATACACAGATGCGCAGCAATATAAAATTTGTATAAATTGAAGGATTCCCGTGCATGTGCATGTGCATGTGTGGTAGTGGCTTTAGAGAAGTCTGTAGTAGACGGTGTTGTGTTAAACCATTGACTGCATTGCAGCAGAATTTCACAAATACCCATACACACACACACGTGAAATACAGATCAAATTTTGACGTGTCTTTAGTGGCATATGTGGCATAACACAACAACAAAAATCTGTGTTTTGGGTTTGTGTGTGTGCGCGCGCGGTAAACAAAGAAACCAACCGTGCCAGTGCCAAAATCGTTGACGCCACTTTGAACTTCGATCCGTGGGCAGAGCTCACGAGGTGCCGTTGAGCGTCGTTCAACGCCAGTTGCCAATTAGTCGCCTACCGGTGCAAGCGCATACGTAAAAGCTGTGGCACAGTGAAGCTTCCGCTAAAATATTTTAGCTTAGCTGATATTGCATTTCATGGCGACTCGACGATAATATTCCAAAACACGACGCATACAAATATTTGAACATAGCAACAACACGAAGACGCAACATTGATTGTTGCACGCCGAGCATTGTGAAAATAAAAATCGACTTCCGAAAATAAAAAACAAACAAACGTAGCATATAATCTCAATACACGTCGAGCTAAACCACACATACAAACGCTTTACACCGCCCTTCTTCAAATACGCCCACCATCTACTCTACACACCCGTAATAACGCGGCGTTCGGTGGCTGACCTACGTGCGCGTGCACCCAAACAACCACTGCACAAATACACAAACTGCAATTACAAAAAAAAAAAAACTATAACAACAAAAACAAAAACAACAAAGCAACAGCCGCAATCGACCGCATCCAACGATTCGTGCAGCAGCGACTGACATCATCCGCCGCATCGTACTCATCGTCCTTAACGTCGTCTCAAGATGACCACAGATTTGTTGTTTCCGAAAATTTCGGATTGCTCATACGTCTCGTGTTACTGGTGAGTACTCACATATTCAAGCATACATACGTACACTCGCATATAGCCACATATTGGCATAGCACAAATACTTGCATAGAATACAGAAACATAAAACCAAATTAATATAAACAAACCACAACGGAATGAATAAATTTAACCGTAGGGTGTCTGTGTTTGTCGAAACTATGAAACTCTGCAAAATTGCATTGCTCGCTTAGTTGGATGCGCATGTGTGTGTGTGTATGTGCTGACAAGTCCCCTTTCACCACTAAAATCACACATTTTATTTAAGCTATTTATTTACATTTATTTTGTCTTTTTTAATTTCTTGCTGGCTCAGCTCAGCTGCTGTTGCCGCACTCAAGGCGATTCTGCGCTTCTCAAATAGTTTATTATGTGCTTTTATCCATACATAACTACCTTCACACAAAATGCTGGCATCTGTGTGTGTGTGCTTGTAGTTGTGTATGTGTATAGTGGCTGCTAGTTAGGTGGTAGCGTTGCAGTGGCTGTGCTACTGCTTTTCTTTCGGTGCGTATTCAAATTCGCTTCGCTCATTACTCAACGCGTATGGAATTAGGTCAAACGGTCATGCTCGTGCTTTGGGGGAAGAAATTGTGATTTTGCATTTTTTTCGCCTATGAAATGCTTCACATATTCTTTTATGCTTATATTTTTTATACGTGCACAGCATTGGGGCATTTCAGTGGCACAACGAACAGTGGAAAAGACTTAGGACTTAGCACGGACTAAGCACGGATATATTTCAATCGACATCTACAATAATTCGATTCAACTCCTAATTTCAACAAATATGTAAATGTGTTTTAGCTTAGAATCTATTCGAAATCCCTACTTTTTTTTACCTACTTTATGATTCTTCCGGCGGCCGCCGTAGCCGAATGGGTTGGCGCGTGATTACCATTCGGAATTCAGAGAGTGGTTCGAATCTCGGTGAAACATCAAAAGTAAGAAAAACATTTTTCTAATAGCGGTCGCCCCTCGGCAGGCAATGGCAAACCTCCGAGTGTATTTCTGCAATGAAAAAGCTCCTCATAAAAATATCTGCCGTTCGGAGTCGGCTTGAAACTGTAGGTCCCTCCATTTGTGGAACAACATCAAAACGCACACCACAAATAGGAGGAGGAGCTCGGTCAACACTCAAAAAGGGTGTACGCGCCAATTATATATATATATGATGCTTCCCGCTATATCTCGTCTGCTTTCTAACTTCATTCCGAGATCATCCTTGAAATTGTGGCATGTGTCACGACGTTGCCGCACCTCCACCTTAATAAAAAAATTGTTTAACGCAGATGCAAATTTTCCAACTCTGTTGAAGCTAAATCTTCGCTAGCATCGTCTTAGAACAGCGTAAATAGAGGGTGATTAAGTTTCAAGGGCCGGTGTTGATTTTGATAAAATACAATGTTTTTAGGAAATTATTCTCATTTCTCTTTATTATGATAATATTGGTATGGCTCAATTACGCATAGAATTAAATAGCGGCCTCGGCGGCACACCTCCATCCGATGGTCCAAATTTTCGACGACGCTGATGTATAATTGAGGTTATATGCCAAATTATCTCATCCTTTAGCTCTTGAATTGTTGCTGGCTTATCGACGTACACCTTTTCTTTCAAATAACCCCAAAGAAAAAAGTCCAACGGTGTCAAATCACATGATCTTGGCGGCCAATTGACATCGCCGTGACGTGAGATTATTCGGCCATCAAATTTTTTCGCAAAAGAGCCATTGTTTCGTTAGCTGTGTGACAAGTGGCACCGTCCTGTTGAAAACCACATATCGTCCACATCCACATCTTCCAATTCGAGCCATAAAAAGTTCGTTATCATCTCATGATAGCGAACACTATTCGCAGTAACTGCCTGACCGGCCTCATTTTGAAAAAATATGGCCCAATGATGCCGCCGGCCCATAAACCGCACCAAACAGTTGCTCTTTGTGGGTGCATTGGTTTTTCGGCAATCACTCTTGGATAATCATTCGCCCAAATGCGGCAATTCTACTTATTCACTGAGGTGAAAATGTGCCTCATCACTGAAGATTGAAGATGATTTTTTTCACGAAGTGCGCGTCACGCATTTTGATTGAGTTTGTCTGAAATTGAAAAATGTCAAATAAAATGCAGAAAAAGCTTGACGTTTAGGTGTGGTTTACATTCAACATCGGCCCTTAAAATTTAACCACCCGTTATTAACGGTAATACTAGAAATTAGCAACATTAAATCATATATATTTAGGATATTTAATATGTTTTTGCGTTTGTTATTCAAAATTCCTCCAAGAGTCGTCGCCGTGTCAATCACAAAGCAGTTGACAACCTCCGATGTAGCTGTGAAATGCCGCACATCTCTTAATGAGATATCTGAGTCATTTCGTCTATAGGTAACATGGATTCCTGGTTCCATTGTGACTTTTTGGGTAACTGCGAAGCCGATGAGCTGGCGAGACTCGGCACCAAGTTGACTGAGCACAGAGACATAGGCATACCCTGACAAACATTTAAGCTACTTATCTTTAAGGAAATTGTAAGCACAGCGAATGAAAGAAGGCTTAATGAAACACAATGCAGAATCGGCTGAAAATTGTGGCCGACTAACAAGACTTAACGCACAGAATTTCTGCTAAGCTAAAATAAGCACAGTCTTAGCACACAGATTTTAGTTATAACGAAGCCTAATAGTCAGAAACGCTCAGAAGATGACTTCTGCAGAAGTTGTCTAGATAAAGAAGAGGAAGATACGATCCTGCTCTTCTCAGACGAATATTTCCCATTTTAGCTAAACAATCTTTTAATGAGTTGGAAGACCTCAGCAGTGTGGAAATCAGTGATCTTCTAAAATTTTTGAAAAGTACACACTGGATTTAGGAGAAATAAAGACAAGTTCTCTACGCAGCATTTCAATAGGCTATGAGCCTGAGTGTGTCCCACAGTGGAGAACCGCTTCAAGCTAACCTAACCTAACAGTCGCGCACAGTTTTCTAAGATTGCGTCTTCCCTCACAGCCCGTGTGTAAAAAATATTATATCAATATAATTTTATAATCGGAATATATCGGGATATATAAGTATGTATATGTCAAGTCAAAATGTTCAGAGCAGTGAAATGAATCGACTAACCCTTGTCTGACTCTCTGAGCATCGACCTATGCCCAAGTTAACTCACGAGAAACTTTAAAGACTTGGCACTTATGATGATGTCCTTGGTTTTTGATATTGAAAACTAGTAAAACCGGAACTCACCCTCCATATAACAGTGATTTTCAAAAATTCTAAAAATACCATATATCAATAATTAGGAAATGAAAATTGCTATATTTTGAATTTCGCGAAAATTTTTCATTTATCTATGTTATACCTATTCCTGTATTTATGTTAATATGTATTTTAATTTTTTAATTTATTTTTATTTTATTTATTTTCTTCAATCAGCAAATGATCTTACAGATTACCTCACATTTTCGTACCTTTATAGCTTGTTGTTTGGATCACCTCAACCAACGTTTCACAGTTTGAGAAAATGCTCTACAGTCTCCTTTCTAAAAGCTTCTGCAATCGGGATTAAATTGTAACCCTAGCTTTATCGCATGTGTGCCGCCTAATGGCCAATAAACACAGCAACGAGTTTGGAAATTGAATGACGTGGAGTCCCCAGGACTTTCTGAACTCTACGTCTATTATACTAGGGCCGTAGGAATAAAAGAAATAAGTTGTGCAATTCTCCTTTAACAACAGTGAAGGGGATCAGTCAGATGCCGTTGACCGGTTAGGAGCTCTCTGAGATCAATTCAGTCCCCTCCCTGACAAGCTCATCAGCAATCTCATTTCCCTTTAAGTTCATATGTCCTGGAACCCAAGAGAAATAATACTGCAGAACCAAGATATTTGATCTTTTCCTTACAGGAGTTGACTAATTTAGATCTGCACCATGGCGTCGTCAGTGCCTTGACTATGAAAAAATGTTAATATCTGCCTTGATCCCAAGCATTTGGCATGCCTGCAGGATCGCAAAGACTTCTGCCTGAAAAACACTAGCAGTATTCGGCACTATTAAGAAAATAGATAACTTGGCTGATTAGATTTAGAGAAAAACCCCTGCTCCGACTAACGATTCCATATTGGAGCCGTCAGTGAAAACTGAGGTAGCAGATCGGTGCAACTATTCCGCTCGTTCCAATCCCGCCTACTTAGAGAGATTGCCCTGGCACGCCCCTCGAACTTAGATCTGTCAGAAGTTCCAAGAAATGCGGTTGACTTAAGTCTGAGAAAGTTCCTGACCATCGCGGCATTGAGGGTAACTGTAGAGCCGATGAACTAGCGAGACTCGGCACTAAATTGACTGATGAGTACATATAGTAGATAATGGCAACGGGATACCCTTACAAACTTGTAAGCTACTCATCCTTGAGGAAATTGTAAAGAAAGCACACGAAAAATGGCGTAATGAAGCCACCTGCAAAATCGCCCGTCAACTGTGGCCGACTCTAAATGCTAAACGCACAAAATCTCTGCTAAGCCAAAATAAACACAGCCTTAGCACATTGATCTCAGTCATAACGGGGCACTGCCCAATAGGTAGACATGCCTAAAGGATGGGTGTGCAAACACATGACTTCTGTAGAAGTTGTCTAGATGACGACGAGGAAGAGACAATCTCGCACCTACTGTAAATTTTTAATGAGTTAGAAGATCTCAGTTCTACAGAAATCACAGATATTCTAAAATTTTTGAAAAGTACACACTGGTTTTACAAGAGATAGGGACAAGCTCCCCACGCGGCATCACAATGGGCTATGAGCCTGAGTGTGTCCCACAGAACAACCGTTTCAACCTAACCTAACCTAAGTCTAATATTATTTGATGCTCTTTGACGCTCTCTGTATTGAACCCAATTTGATGAGAATTTGGGTATTTAAATGAAATCTTTCGCACACTTCAATTGTAAACTGCAGTTCAGGTTTGTTATCAAATTTTCTTCGTGTTCAATGATTTCTAAATGATTAAAGAAAACTGTGTATGCCACTCCCCATGGAATGCCCCAAAGCCAGTATTTACATCAGTTTTATTTTTTTTCTTTTCGCTTCTTTTTACGTTACAATTTTCTGGTGACACTTTGTCCTTCCTTTCGACAAATTGTACAACAAACTATCCAAAAATTGGTGAAATACGAGTATTTGCTCCAACACTCCAGTGCCATAGGGGGGCGGAGCGCGCTCTGCTATGGGCAGCGCCGCAATTCACAGCCATGCGGGCATCCATGGCGGGCAAGAGATGGTTGCAATGAAATTTAAGTAATTGAAACTTAAAACGACAGCGATTAATGTTCGGGAAAAATAACTAAATATATTCGAGTGTCAACAAGATGAATTTATATTGCATTTGTGACACATTGTTGCCTCCAAAGATGGCGAATGCTCGAATGCTCGTAAATACCAGGATGAAGATGATGAGAAAGAAGGCAAGTAAAGGCGAAGTGTCAATTAGATACATCTGCAACTTGTTGTGGAAAAAATAGGAGAACTTCTAGGGCAAGTACATAATTCGTTTGCGTAAATACATAAGAAATCCTTGCGACACCAACTGGCATCAGTGAATTTGTGAAATTTCGTATGCCGGAAAATACGAGCGAAATGTGCTTAAATGTCAAGGCGAAACACAGCTGCGTTGATTTTAGTTTCGGCATGCGGTTATGTGTGACATGCATACAAACGCACATAGCATAGATACGCACACATACATACATAAATGTGCACATAAATATTTCATACATGACAGATAATAGCTTTTAGCTTGAAGTGAATCGAATTTATGCGCAGAATTGTATAGTAAAGATGCGTATGTATGTGTATATGTATGTATGTATATATGTATGTATGTATTTTTTTTTTTTTTTTTTTTTTGTTAACGAAGGGGGAATCTTTCATAGATACCGTCAACTTAGACGGCATGCACGATTCATACTGCTCGCTAAAGGTACACCTCATTCGGGACCACGCACAGTCAGTAATTTTCATACTGTCTGGACTTGCAAAACAGTATACCTACGTACTAAACCCTTGAACTCCGTCTCCTCCACCACTCTCCCTGCGGGACTGCTTCAACGTATTACTTCGCAGGGCTGGTTAGCTATATAGCTTCGTCAATGTCTATCGGTTAATGCGTCTCATTTGCTCAATGTATCTGAGTTCCTTTTGAACTCTAGTAGCGTATGCAGCTATCTCCTCCCACTTTTCTTCCGATTGCAACATGAACTCGACTACGTCAGTTGCATTTGGAATTATTCTTCCTGTTCTAAAGCGTGGGCAGTGGAAACTGGCATGTTCCACGTCTTCTTCTACATTGATGCACACAGGGCAGAAGGGGCTGTCATCGTGCCCGAACCTATGCAGATATTTCCTAAAGCCTCCATGTCCAGAAAGGAACTGTGTCACATGGTAGGTTGTATCTCCGAAACTCCGATTTAGCCATGGTCGCAAATCGGGAATCAGTTTATAGGTCCATCGCCCTTTACTGGAGGTATTCCATCGGTCTTGCCACCTTGTTAGTGACACAAGCCGCTCTTCTTCTCTCACCGTTTTTTTATTTATTTCGGCATCCGCTGCACACCTGTCATAGACTCGCTTCATTTCACTCGCGAGAATGTCCGCTGGTATCATACCAGCTATGACAAACGCCGCGTCATCCGATATTGTTCTGTAGCCACAGCATGCCCTTAGGGCACTTAGCCTATATACAGACAATAGCTTCCTTTTGTTATCCTTCAGTTCCGCCGCATTTGCCCAAACTGGGGCTGCATACAGGAGGACTGAAGTGGCCACATTTGCAAGCAAGTTCCTTCTAGTTGACTTAGGACCCCCTATGTTAGGTAGGATCCTTGAGAGTGCCGCTTGTATGCTAGCAGTTTTCTCTACCGCGTAGTCAATATGGGCCTTAAAATTTAACCTACAGTCTATCATAACTCCTAGGTATTTCAGAGCCGGTTGTGAGTGAACAATTTGCTCTCCCACTTTGATTCTCATCTGCTCGACTTTTTTCCGACTTGTTATCAGAACCGTCTCCGTTTTTTGCTCTGCCAGTTTGAGTCCCGCCTGTTCGAGCCAATCTTTTACTTGTTTTATCGCTCCATTCGTGATCTGTTCCACTTCCTGTATGTGCTTAGCCACCGTCACTATCGCTATATCATCCGCAAAGCCTATTATTCTTACCTCTCTGGATACCGGTAAGCGAAGGACTTTGTCGTACATGATATTCCAGAGTACAGGGCCTAGGACCGATCCCTGCGGCACGCCAGCAGTAACTTTGTACGTTTTTGTTCCAGCACTGCTCTCATACATCAGTTGTCTATCAGAGAAGTAACTCCTTAGTATCTTGAGAAGATACGGCGGAATGCCAATTTCGTACAGGCTATTCAGAATGTGCGACCAGCTTGCCGAGTTAAAGGCGTTTTTGACATCTAATGTGGTTACAGCACAGTATTCCTTGGTGCCCCAACGCCACCGCTTTCCTTCTATAGCCTTAGTAGCCGCTTTGACAACCGTAGTAACTGCGTCAATCGTCGAACGGTTTTTCCGGAAGCCAAACTGCATTGTACTCAATGCTCCCTTCTCCTCTAGTATAGGCAATAGTCTATTGCAGATAATACGTTCGAGTATTTTGCCCGTTGTATCCAGTAGGCAAATCGGCCGGTACGAGGACGGATCATCGGCTGTTCCTTTTCCTTTTGGAATCAACACAAGTCGTTGCAATTTCCACTGTGTAGGGAAAACACCTTCGTCTAGGCATTTTTGTAGTACCGCAACAAATATTTCGGGACGCAAGCGGATAGCCGCCTTAAGGGCTACATTTGGTATGCCATCCGGCCCCGGTGCTTTTCGGTCGCCGATTTTCTTGCACGCTTCCATTATCTCTATTGCGGATACGACTGGAATCTGTTGGGTGTTTACGGTATCAGCAGGTTCTAATCTATCTTTACTCGGTCCCTGGGGAAATAACGTCACTACAATTCGATTAAGAATAACTGGGCATACCACTGATGGAGCTCGTTGTCCCGCCAGTTTCTTTAGCACCATTTTGTATGCAGTACCCCATGGGTTTATGTCCGCATCGTTGCACAGTTGTTTAAAGCTCTCGACTTTACTTTTTTTAATAGCTTCTTGTAGTGCTTTCCTTTCATTTCGAAAGTGCGCTAGCACCGTTTCATAGCAAGCTCTGCCCCTGGACCTTTGCATTTTACGCCGCGCTTGCAGGCAGGTCCGTCTCAGTTGCGCTATCTCTTCAGTCCACCAATAGCAGGGCGCTCCTTGTCGATTTGCCCTTCTTATTGGCATTGCCGCATCGCAAGCTTTAGACAAAATGCTCTTTAGTTGTCGAGCTTGCTCACTTGCTGTACCTCGCTCTAAACTTTGGTCGTTTAGGGCGTACCCAAAGGTCTCGGTGTCCATCTTCCTGTCATTCCACCTTGGTCCTATTGGCTTAGTTGTGCGTAATCTTTTATTCTTTGCCAGTTCGAATATAATTGCTTGGTGGTCACTGTGAGTGAATTCCTCACTTACTCGCCACTTGATTTTCTGCAAAAATGAGCTGCTGACAAGTGTTAGGTCAATAATAGAACCCGTACCGGCCTTGCGATATGTAAGCGCGCGTCCATTATTTGCGATACTAATGTCTACTTTAGCAATGGCTTCTAGCAGGCTACGTCCTCTGGCGTTGGTAAGTCTACTGCCCCACTCGGTAGCCCATGCGTTGAAATCACCGCCAATTACTACTGGCGACCTAACTTCGACGTCCCGCATGAGGTCGTCCAGGAACTTTTCGAAGCGCTCTCGCGTCCATCTAGGCGGGGCATAGCAGCTATACATATAAATGTTGTCCACTTTAGCCCTTACGAAGCCCTCGACTTGATCATAAATCTCTTGGAGAGGATGTTTGCGCGTCCAAATGACAGTTTCCATGTCTTTGCTGCAACACCATCTAGCGTCCTTTTTAACCCTAAACGGGTCGCATATTAGGACTACCTCTGCTCTCTGTTCTATTGCCATCTGAGTAAGCAGGTCTTGCGCTGCTTCGCAGTGGTTTAAGTTAATCTGGATAACTCTCATCTCCTTTGGTCGCTCAGAGCTCTCTTGAAAACTGGGCATCTACCGCTGCCCGCTATATGCTTAAAATTGGACTCCCCCTGGCTTTGCAAAGCATGCATTCTGGGTCCTTGCTGCATTCTTTTGCGATGTGGCCTTCCTCGCCACACTTTCTACACTGTTTCGAACGATCTGCTTTGTTTTTGCAGTCTCGCCGAATGTGTCCAAACTCCAAGCATTTAAAGCACCTAGTTAGTATTAGGCGTTCACGGATCCGACAGTTTACCCAGCCCACTTTGACTCGTCCAGCAGCGAGAATTTTATTCGCCTCTGCTTCTGTCAGGTTTAGGACTGCGGTCTGTGTGCCATTGAACGCTTTTCGCATATTTACTACCTCTACGGTAGATGCCCCAATGTCGAATTGCTCGCATATTGCGCTTACGATGTCTTCCTTAGTAGTGATCTCGTCGATGTCTTTACACTCGAGAACCTTTTTTTGTGTTAGGCTCCGTACCGCCCCTCTTTCTCCAAGTGTATTGCCTATTATTGAGGTGAACTCTTTGGTTTGTTCACCCGCATTTGACAGTTGGATGAGTATTTCACCCTTTTGTGTTCGCCGTATTTTTGACACCATTTTGCCAAGTTCTCCGAGTTTGGGGTCAGATTTTACTGACTTCAGTATTTCCGCGTAGGAAGTTTCGCCCTTCGCTTCTATCACTATCGCGTCAGGTCTTACTTTCCTTGGTCTTGCACCCTTTGGCTTGGTCTTCTTAGCCACCGTTGTCCACTCGGTTGCATCCACTGTTTTAGTTTCCCTCCGTGTGGTGGAGGTAGGTGGTGTTCCAGTAACTTGGTGTACGCCAGGTCTGTTTTTCTCCAAATTGGTCCGCTTAGGTTTTGGAGTCAAAACCGCACCATCCAGTTTCCTCTTGGGGTCTGGGTTGTGCCTTAGCCATGGGGATGTTTGCGAACCGCTGCTTTTCCTAATGACCTCCTTGGCTTTTTGGTCTCCCTGCTCGATGGCTGCCAGCTCGTATAGTGCCTTTATACTCTCTATGGCATCTCGCATAGGCTGGTGTATAGAACGCCTTTTACCCTCCTCCAGCATTTCAACTAGGCTACGTATTTTCTCGCCTAGCCCGCAAAATGCCGTTCGCTTACTATCCGCGCTGTTCACGATCTTATCTTTCGTCACCTCTGACTCGCTTTCGCGCGATGCAGCAGCAAGAACAGGAGATCTGAGGGTTTTTGATGTCCTCCGGAATGCATTGACTTCCGCCCATCCGACCTCATTATCTCTACTGCCGTTATTGTTGCCGCTTTTTTTGTCTTGTTCGTTGCCACTTAGTAATGTTGTTGTTTTTGTTGTTGTTTTGCTTGTCTCCATTTTAAAGGGTCCCCACTCAGGTCCGTTATCTCTAATCGTAGTGTAGTTGCCTTATAACCCCATGGTTGTCTATACTATGTAGGGAGGCCATGCGAGGGTTGACACATGTCTTTATGGGCACATGTGTTCAGAGCCGGGTCAGCACTAACCAGGAACAAATTCAACTGGACCTACACGACCAAGTGAATGGTGACGCTTAGAGAGCGTTACCTGAGGCCTGCCAAGGTTTTAACGGGACGGGGGCTACTGTGGCATTACCCCAGGAGCCATTTCGGCAAGGTATCACCCTTGCCTACTAAAGTCCTAGAATAACACAGTAACCAGCCCATGTCGAACTAAATTCCTTTCCATTCCAGTTTGCCGTAATTAAGATCTTACTGGTCTCGATCTTAATGGGGTCCCCCCGCCGTTTACCATACCTGTTGCCCTCAGTCTATTATAGTTGAGTTAATGCTCATAACTAACAGACTGGGGTGTGGATTTTAGTCGCCTCTTACGACAGGCATCCCTTACCGCGGGAAAATTCTAACCCCTTAACCCGCTGGGGTAATGTATGTATGTATGTATACTTAGATTTGTATGCATAATAATAAATTGTGACTTAACTGAAATTTGACGGCAGATTATTTGAGTTTGTTGAAGTGGAAGTGAGAAGAAATTAAAAACTGTTGAGGAAAGAGGATATGCAGATTAGTGCGCCCATAAAATGGGCAAAAATGGTGGGAAGCGCCAAACATTTTTTTTAATGCGCTGACCGTCCATTTTCGCCCAAAAATTATTCTCTGTAGTGGAAAAAAGTCATGCTAGATTGGGGTAAAAACTCAAAAAACGGTCAGTTAATTAAAATAATGGTTGAAGGTTTCTGATTTCTTGAAAAAAACTCGTTATATGGTAGCTAGGCATGGTTATAGACCGATATTGCCCATTTTCAACAAGAACCTATAGGTTAGATTAGGTTAGGTTTGGCAGCCGCATCGCCGCATAGAGACAACGAAGCCACTTAGACCACGAAATGGGTTCGTTGTAAGCCGCGACTACATTTCCCTTACCACATTGAACCAGCAGGTTAAATCCATTGCTGCTCAGAATGCTATTAGGCTGAAGGAGATTGGCCTTTAGAGACAACTTCCTGTAGGACATAGTAGCATCTTGAAGCAGATCTCCCCTTCCTTCTCTGTTATTCAAACTGACCTCTCCATCCGCAAACTGTATTTTGAGGGTTGTGCTAGGGCTATCTTTCCGAGCAGGCAAGATTGGAAAGAGGGGAGAGTAGGTACGGTTATATTTACCTCTATTTTCACTGACGGATCCAAAATGGAGACTGGAGTGGGAACGGGGGTTTACTCTAAATCAGCCAGCATTTCGGTCTCCTTTAAACTTCCGGAAACAAGCAGCGTTCTTCAAGCAGAGGTCTTCGCGATCCTGCAGGCATGCAAAAGGCTTGGGGATCGGTGTTGGGAGGGAGACATTAATATTTTTTCCGATAGTCAAGCTGCGATCAAGGCACTGTCGTCGCCGTATTGCAGCTCTCTTCTCGTGAACTCCTGTAAGGAGGAACTCAAACGTCTCGAACGTGCAGAAAACATTTCCCTCATCTGGATTCCTGGGCACAGGAATATAGAGGGAAATGAAATTGCCGATGAGCTTGCCAAGGGGAGGTCGACAGAACCAGCTTAATTTTTCATCTTCTCAGACATCGGTGTCCCTTTGTCCGTCGTTAAAGGGAAACTACATAATTTCTTTCTAAAAAAAGCGCAAGACAGATGGAGATCTGTCACATCGTGTGCTATTTCGAAAACAATATGGCCTCAACACGATAGAAACAGAACGCTTAAGGTGATGAGAATCCCTCGCCATTCCATTTCCAAACTCATTGCGGAGTTCACTGCTCACTGAGCGATCGGTACACATGCGGAGAAGCTTGGAAGTCCGCATTGCAGAAGCTGTGCGGGTCCTGCAGAGAAAGAGACTTTCTCTGCAAATGTCCGGCTCTGGCGGCTAGACGCTTGAGATTCCTTAGCGTGCCCTTTGGGAATGGCTTAAAGAAATTTTCCAGCCTAGATCCTTTTTCTCTCCTCTACTACATCAACAGCACTGAATGGCTGTAGACGGTTTTCGCCTCCCTAAATCCTTTCACAGGTAGTGGTCCACATTATAGTATCAAAACGACACGTAAGTGCTACTTGTAGTGTACCTGGGGTACTCTTGCCATCTTACCTACCTACCTACCTACCATCCTGAGCTTTTGACAAAGCGTAAAATTCTGTTAGTACCTAAAGTGTATAGATTATCTATATTCGTTAAGAAGTGGGATCTTAAATATCAGTTCCTGCTTCTGGCTAGAGCTGGGCATGTGCAAAAACGGTGTTGAATTGTTTCCAACTCCTCCTCATTCCTGCAGCTACGACAGAAATCATACGTGTAAGCGCCTAAGAGACAATGTCCTGTGAGGGCCCTATTTGCCTAGCAATTTCACAGGTGTTAACGCTAATTCATCTTTGATTTGCAGAACTGATTAATACGTCCTTAATAAGAAGCATACAAGTTGCGAGAGGTATCTCCATAAAATTACTTATGTCTGGCATACAGGTGCCTTCTCTTACAAGTTGGTCAGCCCTACAGTTCCCTGGTGTATCTCTCTGGAACTTATCATAAGATTATACGATATTGTTTGGTTATTTCGTTAAGAGATTTCTCGAGAACGTAAGACACTTCTTGATGTTATTTGGAATGCATCCAAGGCCCGTAGGCCAGCTTGGCTGTCTGATAGAATGCAGATATCCGTTGATGATATTCTGTTTATCTCCAACAATTTTAAGGCTTCATGAATAGCGTTTATTTCCGCTTGGAAAACACTACAGTGATCCGGTGGTTTAAAGGATTCGCTAATAGAAAGCTCTTCGCAAAATAACCCTGATCCTACACCGGTGTCCATTTTAGACCCGTGCGTGTAGATCTTAACGGGTGTGTTGGGTGTTGGATCTTCTTCAAACCATTCCAGTCTAGAACGGATTTTCATTAGGAAATTCCTTTCGAAGCAGAGAATGGGAGGGTGATAATCACAGTCACTGGGTATATCCGTGTAGGAGTCTAAGATGGTTGAATGTCCATGTGTGACAGTCTTCCATTGTGAGCTCGCTTTGAGCCTTAAAGCGGAGCAGGCCGCTGAGTTTTTGCAGAAGAGATCTAGGAGTGGTCGATGTAGCATGATGTCCAAAGCCATGGATGGCGTGGTTTTCATGGCGCCACATATTGCTAATTCCGCTGATCTCTGCACCTTGTTCAATAAATTAGAATAGGTTTTTTTCTGCATAGCACACCACCAGACAACATTTCCATATAGAAGAATGGGTCTGACGACAGCAGTGTGTACAGCCAATGAGCAGCCTTAGATTTAATTCCCCAGATCTTACCGAAAGCTGTCTTACAAGCATAAAAATCTAGGTTCGCTTTCCTAACTCTTTCTACAATTTTGACTTTGACTTCCAAGTAAATTTCCTATCTATGTTTAGTCCCAAGTACTTGGTTTCTTCCGAAATCACAAGAGCTTCCCCCTTGAGCATAATTGGACTTAGTTGAGGGATTTTGTGTTTCCTAGTGAACAATATGAGTTGTGCTTTGCCAGGGTTGACTCCTACACTACACGTTTCTGCCCACCTAGAAAGTATATCTGGAGCATTTTGTACTAGGTCTCTTAATGTAGCTACAAATTTACCAGAGACAGCAATAACAACATCATCGGCGTAAGCTATCACCTCATCATACCGCCCACCGATTCCAGTATTAACAGAAGTTTATTTACAACTGCGTTCCATAGAAACGGTGAGAGGACTCCCCCTTGCGGTGTGCTATTTAGCATTTTGTCAATGAAGCCTACCAAGCCCGGTTCTACCCCAAGATCAGTGAGTGCTGCAGTGACACCTGCTGATCCATTGCTTCTTTTCTCAAGTGAATTGGCCCAACGCCACTATAAGAGAAATTTCCCATACCATCCCTTTCACACCGCCATGTTTGACTGTCTCGGCTGTGCATTGGGGATTATATTCAGCATTTCATGGACGACGCACATATCGTCTAGACCCAGTACCTGCAAATAGAATGACCAGAGTTTTATTCGTCCACAAAATATTTCTCCTTTTTTTCCTATTTATGTGTTCTGTGACAACTTTTAAACGTGCCGCAATGTGGTTTTTTGTCAACAAAGGAGCTTTTCGTGGACTTCGCGCATATATTGGGTTGGGGAATAAGTTCATAGCGTTTATATTTTACAACGATTTTTTTGCTGCTTGGCAAAGGGTAAGTATTCATTCGATCGAACTCATTCTGCTCTAAAAAACTATGTTAATTCTATTTTTGAGTTATTTAATTTTTTATTAGTTTTAAGGTTTAGAAATGGAATACCCAGGAGGCAAAAATCAACATTTTCGACACCTGCGCTTCTCTGCTTTTCATCGAGATCAAAAAGCTGCCAAAGCTGCCTGGGACATTTGCGACGTGTATGAAGAAAATGTCATAGACGAGCCTACAGTATCGCAGCGGAAGGTCTTCTGAGTTCGATAAAGAACGTCTCAAATCACTTTTGAAGGAGAACGGACGCCAAACCAGTCGTGAATTGGCGGAACAAATGAACTGCGGTCATAAAACGACTCTCAATCACCTTCATTCAATGGGATTTATCGAAAATTTGGGAGCCTAGGAGCCTACGTGCCTCACGAGCTCAACGAAAATAACACAGAAAGTCGTCTTCAAACTGTTTCTCAGCATCTCGCCAGCCATCGAGCAACACGCGGTCATAAACAGCGCTTTCTGTACCGAGTCGTCACGGGAGATGAGAAATGGTGCCTATACATCAATATAAAGAAAAGAAAGTAGTGGGCGGTTTCAGGAGATACGCCATAGCCGAGAGTCAAACCGGATCTTCATTCAAAGAAGATCCCGATATGTGTTTGGTGAGACTGGGAGGGCATGGTGCGCTGAGAAATGCTCGCAAAGAATGCCTCGGTCAACAAGGAACTCTACATCTTTGGCCGAACGGCATCAACAAATTGGTCGAGAGGTGGGAAGAGGTTGTAACCAGCAACGGCGAATATCTAATTGATTAACTTATTGATATAATTGTTGTTTTTTGTTTAAATAAAAGTCTTCGGTGAAAACGCTACGAACTTTTTCCCCAACGCAATAGTTGGCATGAGCGCTCCCATTATTTCGAACACAGCTGTACATGGCTAATTCGACTCAAAATTATAAAAATTATAAATACACCATATTTTTATCAGTTTTGTCTACTTTTCTTTGATTTAGTTCTCATCAATTTTTTATAAAAATAAATTTCATTCCAAAACAGAAAGTATAAATCAAAATTTAAAACTGTATACAAGATTTATAGGAACTCGAAAGATTTTCATGAAAATTTAAAACTTTTGCTTCAGAATTAAAAAAAATATATATTGTATGCGCAGTTTTGTAACTCATTAAATTTCAGTGCAAGTCTGAAGTGGCTCAAAATTCTCGTTGATTTTTGAATTTGTTTCCCCTGGCATTGTGTTGAATAGGCAACATTTTTTAAGGAAACTTTTGACTTATACCCCCTCTAACACATGCCCGGCAAATACAAAAATTTGATTGAAAAACGTGCTGCTTCTAACGAAGTTCTAAGTTTGTTTGTTTGAATCCGAAAATCAACAGCCAACTCAAATTAAATTTCACTGAAATGTGCGCGGCTAATACTCGTAAAGAAGGTCAGTCCGGACCGCATTTAGCCTTCCGCAGCAAAATCATGACAAAAATATTTTTTGCATCCTCCAAAAAAAAACAACATCAAAGAGAGCATAAAGTTTTTATTTGTTATTTCGTTGGCGTCTTTATGTGGAATTTTTGGTAGGCACGCACGCTCGCTGAAGTTCGCTGTGTTTGTGTAAAAAAATGCCATCACAGCAATGAGAGGCAGGCGCTCTTAGTAGAAGTGAGGAGTAAATTTATATCTAAGCAATGCTTTTGTGTGTGTGCGAATGTGTATGAATGCAGAATAAAAACAGACGTGACAACAAAGAAAGTGATTTTACGAGTAAACTAGTAAGTGGCGCAAAATTAATCATCCAGTTTTGTGTTTGAATAACTTTTTTACTAAACAACTAAAAAAAAAAAGATTTTGAGTCATGAAATTCTTTATTTTGACCTTTACGAGCTCCATTGTTTGTCTGTTTGTATGCTGCAGCTGTTCACAAAAATTTGCAAAAAATTATAAATCTTCCGATAGGTTGATTAATTTTGCCTCACCTTGGATTTTTGTATGGCATTTGATCAATTTATTTAAATCAGTGTGTGTGTGTGTGTTAGACTTTAGGATCTTAAAAGCCCTGTAACTCATTGCCTAAAAAACGGAGAAAATTCTTCTTATTTTTATAAGTGAAGTAGATTCTATAAAAACTATATAAAACTAGGTAACTCAAAGCTCCAAACTTTGTACTAAATTCTCAAAAATTTAACAAATTTCAGAAAATATACAACGAAATTTCCCACCTTTTATTCACAATCGTTAGAAAACTTCGAGGACTACAGTTTTGCAGTCCATTCAATTTTAGTACAATAAAGTGCAAGTTTCAAAGTGGCTGTGATTTTTGACAAAATTGGAATAAGGTCTGTCATTTGGTGCAGATAACTGAATTCAGTCCTTTCTTTTTTTAATAGAGACTTTTGCTAAAAAAGGGCGTTGACTTACACCTAAGGACTAAAAGTCTTCTGGCAGTGTAAGACAACCTTTGGCAAGACATTGGTTGTACATCACCTTGATTAGACCCATTATTACATACTCCTCTGTAGTATGGTGAAAGGCTACAATGGTTAATTCCAGAGTAAAACCCCTAAACAGGCTACAGAGAAGTGTGTGCTTGGGTATCACAGGTGCCAGGAGTACGACATCCGGTGATTCCCTTAATGTCATTCTGAGCTTGCGACCCCTAGATCTTTAAATTCGAAAGGAAGCGATGAAGGTGGCGTACAGGCTCAAGTTAAACGGAGTCTGGGGAAGTGAAGAAAGCACTGGCCACTGTCAGATATACCACCAGTTGTCGGATTGGTGCACACTGTTGTCGATGCCAGTGGCCAATAGGGTGTCTTTCGTTAGCTTCGGTAGGAAGTATGATGTTTTGATCCAAGATAGAGATTCATGGTTAAGTACAGAGAACCTCTTAATCAGCAGAAAGTGTGCTGACGGATCCAAAACCAGTGATGGTAGCGGCTCTGAATGGTACTTAGACGAAGACACTGAGTACTCCTATGCCACAGGACAGATGGCCACGGTATTCTTTACGGAAGTCTATGCCATCTTGAACGTGGCAAACTGGCTAATTGAGAAAAAGTGGCGAGGTAGCAGTATTGGAACTTGTAGTGACAGTCAAGCTGCACTGAAAGCCTTTGTTCACCCACGCTGCTCTTCGAAATTAGTTTGTGAATGTAAGACAAAACTGAACAGTGTTGCAAAACGCAACAAAGTTAGTGTTATTTGGGTGCCTGGACATTGAGGTATTACAGGGAACGAGTTGGCTGATAAACTGGCTAATGAAGGCTCTACCGCAAGTGTGCTACTAAGCCCTTCACCCTTTCAAGGTGTCAATTCTGCATCGATTCAACTATGGATTGACGACTTCTTGAGGTCTACCCATAAAGAGCGTTGGTCTGGGCTGAACTCGTACAGAGTAGCTAAGTGCTTTCTGAAAAAAGAAAACAGGAAAATAGCGACCTTGCTCCTGAAACTCAGCACAAAGGGCGTGAGAGTGCTGGTGGGAGCAATCACTGGGCACGACGCTTGTGGTCAGCATATGGCTACCATGGGGGTCGATATGCCAATCCTTTCTTGAGGATGACGACACTGGAGAGCATTTTCTCTGTAGCTATCCGGCGTTTTCCAGAATCAGACATAGGATAATGGGTTACGATATACTGAGTATGGACAAAGTTCATACATTTCCTCTTCCGGATCTCCTAAGATTCACCAATAAATCCAAGAAATTTGTGGAAAAGTGGCCTCATACTAATTGTTCCGTCTTACCGTCCACATTTTATCTTTCCTATCTCTATTCTTCCAACTGAAATCTATCCAGTTGTAGTACAATGGTCTCCTGACTGAGTGCTTGGACGCTTGGACTTGTCCAACCCTCCACAAATCTAATCTAATCTACACCTAAGGAAGTGCGAGTTACTGGCCTCTAGGTAAAAATTTCCCTGGCTATTCAAATCCAGTTTTATGTTTTACTTTATTTTCGTTTGAAGCAAACTGCAGCATTGCCTATAGCGTATGGAGACAATGTTTTTTTTTTGCAAGAAAGCTGTTTATGCTGTCAAATATCATGAATTTCTATCCATTCGTCCTGTAGCCTACTAACAAAAAATGGCACTTCAACTTATATAATTTTAGATATATATAGAGCTTATCTTTAGATAGATATAGATAGCATCTTTGTTTTTTGTTCTGTTTTTTGTTGGGGGGAAGGGCAGCATGAAAATATCAGAAACATTTCGATTGATGCCGTCGCGCCAATGGTATGTGGGGCATGCTCCCACTAAAACAGACCTCCCCTCTTCGGCTGACTTTCACCGCGGAACCGCATTTGCACTACAGCCAGGACGGAGCCGTAACTGTGGCTATCAACCACAAAGAAAACCTGCGTCCAGGCTCTCTACCTATGACGTATGGAGTTTATAACTCGTTGATAGTCTCAATTACTTTCGTTATGAAGCAAATGGAACTTCGCAAGTGTGCGGTAATGTCATGTGCATTACCGTCTTGCCTGCGTATGATATGATCGTGCGTCTTTAACTCAAGTGTCTGTAATTGTCTTCGGTACATCTGAGTTAACCTCCTCTGGAATACTGTTTCATGTTCAATTCAGCATTTGTCGAGAAGTTCGGTGTGATCAGACGTGACTCAGGACGTTGATGTTATTTAGCTCTGGTTGCCGCTACTCAACCTGCTCTATTGTTCGCCTTTCTTCGCCCTGCTTACGTAGCACACGGAGTTCCCTGTCTTCCATCGAACTCGTCCCCAGTTGGCGGATAGGTGAATTCTCGGCAGATATGCAGGGTAGGTGGGAAATAAAATACTACTCGCGGACCAGAACAAACAAACACCTGCTTGGAGGTGTATTTCAACCAAGAAAAACGCTAAGTGTAAGCACTTAGCTGCGAAATCCCATCAGCGACTGTCTTATAGTAAGCGGCTGTTGGGTCCGCGTCTGACTGAGAAGGAGTGGCTGAACCACCACAAAAGGTTGACTACAAGTAGTCGAAACGGCCACATGACAATCTCATGCTATAGCAATGGATACTGGATTCTGAGTTCAGTGGGATTCTGGTATAATATCACTGGAAACCGTCTTGAATTGAATGGTAAATGTAGTGACTGTCCCATTAGTATAAGGATTGAAACCCCACCACTACTTCGGTACAGATATTGCTAGAGTCGGCCCCGTTCCGTCGCTCCTTCTCTTCGCTGTCGTGCTAGAACGAATTGACCCTGCACAAAAGAGGCATCATATAGAGTTGCACCAGACATCTGGCGGACCTTGACATCACCGATGACATCTGCCTTCTATCTCACAAACTCTCTGGCATACAAGCGAAGGCGGACAGACTGGTTACGCTGGCACGCGCTGTCGGACTGGTGGTGAACATCGCTAATACCACCAAAACTATGCGGGTCAACCACAGTAAAGCAAGACATGTAATGGTTGAAGGTTGTCTGGGAGAATTTGTCGAGAGCTTCTGCTACCTCGGCTGCACTATCACGTCAAACGGCGGAGCAGCTGAAGATGTCAACTGCAGGCTAAACAAGGCAAGGGCGGCGTTCGGGCGAATACATACAGTATGGGTGAGTTAGCAAATTTCCAGGCGCTCTGTGAGATTGTGAATATTCAGCTCATGCGTGAAGTCAGTATTGCTGTACGGGAGTGATGAATGGCTGGTATCTAACAGCATCACACAGCGGCTACAATTTTTCGTCAACAAATGTGTCCGCATCATCTGTAGAATATTCTGACCGAACACCATCGGCAACGACGCGCTGTGGAGAATAACAAATGTGGAGAAACAGAAAATGACGATGGATAGGCCACATGCTTAGAAAACCACCAGATATCATCACGAGACTGGAACACGCAGGAAAGCAGAAGTCGCGGTTGGCCAAAGCGTACTTGAGAAGGTTCATGTTGCGCGAGCTAGCAGATGCCGACATCACCTGGGACGGCACTAAAACAAGAGCCCAGAACTTTGTGCGATGGAAGAGTCTTAACGAGCTCCCGGAGCAAGGAAAAAAGAAGTGTATGGAATCCAAGCAATCACCTGCATGTAAGCGGCACAAGGTGCAGCACGCAAAGTGTGACCAATTAAAAAGGCGATAAATTTAGTTTGGAAAACTACTTTTATTCAATTCAGAGTAAAAAATATGTGAAAATAATACAAAGTTAAGAGTTAATTAACTTCTGCTCTAAATGACCACCTTTTCCCTTGACTATGGCCTTGAGACGGTCCAGAAACGATTCGCAAGCTGCCCGAATGTGACTTGCTGGTATTTTGGCCCACTCGTGGGCAATGGCTTTTTTCAGCGCCTCAAGACTGGTGAATCTTTCAGTGCGGACTTTGATCTCCAAAATGGCCCAAAGAGGATAATCCATTGGATTCGCATCTGGTGAATTTGAGAGTCATTGTGTAGACGAAATGAAGTTCGGGATGTTGTTTTTTAGCAATTCTTGGTTCACTCGAGCTATGTGAGACGATGCCGAGTCCTGTTAAAACGTCCATGGCCTGCCACCGACGCTTGTCGGCCCACGGCTTCAAAGAAACCTCCAGCAGTCTTTCCCGATAGTATTTCGCATTTACCTTGACTCCAGGCTCGATGAAAACGATTTGAAAGCACCCATCTGCAGTTACAGCGGGGCCCAAACCATTACCTGTGGTGGGTGCTGCCTCCTGATGGCCAATCGATGACTCAAACCCTATCGTTTTGGGAGTTTACGAATTGCCCAATTTGAAATATTTTCTCGTCAGTAAACACAATGTTCGGAAAATGACTGCTTTCAGCCAAGCGAAGCAACTCCTTCGCTCTCTTAAGTCTAACTTGTTGCTGCTTTGGTGTGAGATCATGCACCTTTTGGCTTTTGTAAGACTTGGCTTTGAGATCACTTTTCAGTATGCAGCGGATGCTACGGTCAGACAGTTTGAGTTCTTTCGCCATTTGATTGGCATTTCGTCAGAGATTTCGCTCAAGTCGCTTCTTCACTTCAACTAACAGACAGCTGATATCCGTACATGAGCTGCGCAAGCGTTTTGAAGTTGGGTACACTTTGAGTACCGGACTCTGTAAATTAAGTTTCCTTCCAATTTTTTATCGACTGCGTTAAGGTGTTTAGTTTTTCATGCCTGCCCAACCACAAGAGAATACACATACACGTGTGCACATATACATACATGTAGATGCATAAGTATGTGTCAATGAAATACGTATTGAACTTTTCATGCATTGCGAGGCATTTGCGTATAAAACACAAGCAACTATTGTGGACACTTGAATTAATATCTGGAGCATTTTGTTTTAAATTTTTTGTTATTTTTTATACAGCAAATGAGTGCTGGGGAGAATTATGCTGACACAAAAGATGTGAAGCTTTGGCCTGAACAAAACATAAATTTACATCTGATTCCTGTGCAGAGCGAGTTTCTACGCACACACATGCACACATGCATAGGAGTGCATACATAATTATGTGCACGTATACTGGTTAGAAGCTGTGTTGCATGATGCACAATAGTTAGAAAAATAAAGGGTGGTGCAACTGCAAATTTCCTTTTAAAAATGAAAAAAAAATTAAGAAATCAGATCGGTTTTAATCCACAAATTCAGTTAATATCGTTGAGGTGGCTGATTTTATGATTATCGAACTAAAAGCTTAATTGCACTCGTGTCTTAAAATTTTGCAAAAACGCCAATATTCATAGATCTATAGAGAAAATAATGAGGTGGCTCGTTATTTTCATATCAGCTAATTGGACAACATCAGCTGATTATCGTGACGTCACACTTGCCCAATTCGTGATCAGTGTGACCACATTATCGTAACTTGATTGAACAGTTTTTTATTTGTTCTCTAGTAAAATATATTTTTTTTTAAACTTAGTTCAATAATTCACTCAGTTCTATTTAGCTTTACATTTTCTTTATCTTTCATATTTTCGGCGATTGCGATTATTATTAGGTGCGCAACTAAGTTATCGCTGTTTTTTTTTATGAAAATACAACTTTATTCTGAAAAAATGGTTATAAGTGAATCATTTAAAGTGTTGCCCATCGCTGATACTATGGTATTTTTGCCCATCTTTCTGGTAGATCTCGTATACCAGCTAGACTACCGTTGACTGAACGATATGGAAACGTTTTAAAAAATGAAGAAAAAAACAAAAATCAATAGGTGTTACCACTCCAAAATTCGCTCCAAATTATCACTCGCCATGATTCAGTGTCGGGCTAACTAGTGAGAAAAAGAGGCAGTAGCTCCACTCTGAGGGCACCACAGAAATGGAAAGCGGCCGACATTCTCTTCCCCTTCTTCCTCCCACCCTCCCCTCTCTCTCCTTTCATCCTATCGGTTTCCCTCACCTCATTTCCCTTGCAATGGTATGACAAAGGATGAACTTGAATTGCCCGACCGAGGATGAACTTGAATTCCTAATCTAACCTTAAAAGCTATGATTGTTGATATTTAAAAATGATATAAACTAAGCGACCTTCGATTTATCAGACCTCAGAACATTTGACCAATCCTCCTACATAAAGAGTTTGTGTATCGGAGGGTCATTCTAAATGCTTTTACCCATTTTTTTCTGAAAGCCACGGCTTCTTTCGGGCTTTGCGTCCTTTCAAACCTGCTTCCAGTTGTACTTCTTCTGGCTGTTCAAACACATATGTTTCAATTTCCTCCCACAGGGCAGCTGCAAGAGCAGAAGAGGATTTTTTACAATCCTTGCGAAAGTCGCATATAACTTTTCGGTCTTTCAGTACACTAGTGAGGTGTGTTCTTCCACTTTTTGATGTATTATAGTGGAAATCGGTCGCCACAATTCGCTTAAGGGGTATTCTAGTTTAGATGCCCCAACTTCGAGCATTTTTTGACGGTGAATAAAAAATACGCTATTGATATTTTTACCATCCATTTTGTATCATTAATTTATTTATATAAATTAAATTAATTAAAAAAAAACAAATTCATGGAATTATGCGTCCTTGAAGTGGAAGGAGAAACGAAAGACGTCGTCACGAATCTACCCTTGTGATCATTTGAAAAAAAAGATGACAAATTCTTAATTATTATGAATGTCATTATCGTATGACGCAGAAAAAAATGAAACAAATTTTTTTTTTCATAAAATGGCGGCTACTCAAAAATTGAGGTCGATTTTTCCCTAATTTTTAAGCTTTCTCGAATTGTTTACACATATTAAAAAATTGAAATTTCCACTTTTTCGTGCCTCATCCGATAGAGATATATTTAAAGAATATTCATGATAAACTTCAAGCACATCGGTTGATTAGAACTTGAGATATCCTGCCGACCGTATCCAAAGAAGTAGTTTCGAGAAAAACACGATTAAAGTTCGCCGTCGCTCAAACCAGTCTAGCTGTCGCGTCACTAAATTAGTTGTAACTTCGAAAATAATTCTAATTTCGAAAAATCCTTTTAGGGAGATATATATTTGAATATTTTTTCAAATTTCTAGACTAGAATACCCCCTTAATAAATAAAAATAAATAAATAATTGGCTTACACTTCTGTTTGGTGTTTGGCCGAGCTCCCCCTCCTATTTGTGATGTACGTCTTTATGTTGCTCTACAAATGGGGGGATCTACAATTTTAAGCCGACTTCGAACGGCAAATAGCTTTTTATGGGGAGCTTTTTCATGACAGAAATACACTCAGAGGTTTGCCATTGCCTGCCGAGGGGCTACCGCTATTAGAAAGGAGATTCGAGCCGGCGCACTTCCGGATGATAGTCACGCACCAACGCATTCGCCTAGTTCGGCATTCAACTCCTTATTAGTGCTTCTGAAAAATGTTGCTTTCTTTAATACAAACTTAAACTCTAGTCTTACTTAAAGGGTCTCGGTGGTCTAGAAAATTTAGGGTATTTTTAGGAATTTTTTTTTACAATAAAAAAAAAGATATTTTTTACAATAAAAGAAAGGATTTATTTAACAATAAAAAAATGAAAAACGATATTTAAATACTTCAGGCTTTTTATTTAACTTCTTTTACATACAAAAATGAGAAAACATTTTTTTTTCAATTTTAATAATTTTAAAGATATCACTGATGTTGACCCTCCAGAGGAATTGAACCTAAACGGTGTTATCTATTTTGGTTCTTCTATTTATCTGAAACACAAAAATTAAAGAAATTAGTAATCAGTATGACTGTAGCTATGTGCCGCACTAGAATAAAAAATGGCGCGGTTTTAAATTTGCCACTCTAAAAATAGGGTTTTTTCAGTTTTTTAATCAAAAAAATACGAAACAATTAAAAAAATAATATGATTCTAGTACGCGCCATACCCATTGATGTTGTGAACAAAATATTAAAATTTCAGACAATTCGGTTGAATAGCCTGAAAAAAAGTAGTTTTGAGATAGTTGAGTTTACAGTTTTGAGACTGGGCGCGTGACAAATCTGCCTCTATTACTAAAACGGCTGTAGAATCGAAAATACTGGGAATATCCTTCCAAAAATTTGACATTATAGTCTTAAAAGCCTATACTTTCGGAATATAAAAAAAATTGATTTTTGTTCTTTTAATTCTAGACCACCGGGACCCCTTAATCTACTTGCAAGAATCCAAAGCATCATTTTCTAGGCACATTAGTCCAAATTTTTTCCGTTTTTCATCAGTCATTGAGTTTCTTATTGTGTTTTTGCGTATTTCAATCTAAAAGAAAGGAACGTTTGGCTCATTGGTAAGAGCCAAAGGTGGAAAAGTTCTTAGAATTAGCTCAATATTGGGAAAATCATTTGCAATTTAATTATAAAACTAAACTTATCGACTATTTGAGCGTAACTTTGCATTTGGGTCTTCAAGTTTGTCGTAATGAATTAAGAACTGGCTGGCAAATATTACTATGATATAGATTTTATGCGCGTAAGAACTGCTAATATTGCAACAAATATTAAAAGAAAAAACATAAATGAAAAAAAAAACATAATTAAAAAAAAAGAAAACATTAAACCAACTTTTGCACTACCCTGAAAGTGTATAGATATTTCTTCTAACAGTGGCAAAGCCTCCACTCTGAGCGTCGTTAAACTGATTTCGCGTCTTCCAAACATTGGCTGTTGAGAAACACTTTATTGTTATGCTCCTTAATGGACCTAACTAAATCTCCTCGGATAAACGCATCTATGCATATGTACATACACATATACATATACATCTATGCACAAAAAGACCTACTTATGGCACTCATAGCACAGCTGATGATTGAAGTTAATAAAATATTCACTTAATGCGGCAAATTCCAAATTCAAAATTCCAATCCTACCGTAATGCATATTTACTGTCAGGAATCTTCTAAGGCCACGCGATATGGAACTCAATGCAATGCCATTTTATCAAGCAGCGCTTGGTGTGTAGGCTGCTGGCCGTTGTGTATGTATGTGTGTGTGAGTATATCGACGAGAAAACTTTGTCATCATCATCAAAACTTTGCGAGGCCGCACTTATACACAGTCACGCATACATATACATAATATATGTAGATATTTATAAGAACCCTGTCGGAAATTAAATAAGTAAAGAAATAAATAAATAAAAACTAACAATTTTGTGTTTTATGCAAACCACTTAGGTGGGTTAACTGATTGAAGTGCCAGTCCTGCACTCGCCAAGTAGCACTAAAACACCGTTTTTATACCTTTTTGAGACATCCAATAGGCAAATATCTGCAGCCAAACAGAGCTGTTGATGTAATGGAGAAGGTTGATGTGATTTAGGTTGGCGCACTGCCCCAGGCTGTCGAAGAACGAAGAAAAACCCGGATATTCACAGAGCAAGTGCTCAACAATCTCCTTCTCTGAAAGGTCCCCACAGCTTCTGCAATAGGGGTTAAATGCTAACCCTAGCTTTTCCGCATGTGTGCCGATCGTCCAGTGACCGGTAAACACAGCTACAAGTTTAGAAATTGAATGGCGAGGAGTCCAAAAGACTTTCTGAGTCCTCCGTATATTGTACTGAGGCCAAAGGGTTTTCGAAATAACACATGAAGAAATAGAGTTCCATCTTTTCTACACTTTCGAAGAAAAAAGTTGTGCAATTCACCCCTCGGATTTGGCTTGAAACTGTAGGTCCGTCCGTATGTGTAACAACATCAAGACGCACACCACAAATAGGAGGAGGAGCTCGACCAAACACCCAAAAAGGGTGTACGCGCCAATTATATATATATATATATAATTCACAACTGTCAGGAGGATGCCGATGACCGAGTAGGAGATCTCTGAGGCCAATTCAGTCCCCTTCCTGGCAAGCTCATCAACAATTTCATTTCCCTCTATGTTCCTATGTCCTGGAACCCAGATCCGAGATATGTTACCTGCACACCCAAGAGATTTGATCTCCTCCTTACAGGAGTTTACTAGTTTTGTTATGCACCATAGCGTCGTTAGAGCCTTGATCGCGGCTTGACTATCGGGGAAAATGTTGTTATCTCCCTCGCTTTTACGTTCCGTAAGCATTTTGCATACCTGCAGGATCGCAAAGATTTCTGCCTAAAAAAAACACTAGCAGTATTCAGCACCGACCAACATCAGCTCCGTATCCCGATTGCATCTTGAAACCGTCAGTGAAGACAGAGGTACCAGATCGGTGCAGATTTTTCCCACGATCGAATCCTGCCTATTTGGAAAGACTGTCCTGGCACGACCCTCAAACTCAATTGTGCGGATAGAGAGAAATGCGGTGTGGTGTTAACTGCCCAAAAATGCTACCATGTTTCTCTCAGAGATTGCTTCCAGAGACCAACTTCCTTTAACCTGATTGCACTTTAAGCAACGTTGGAAATAACGTAAAATTCGATGGGAAGTAAGCCCAAAACGGCATTAAGGGTAGCACTGGGAACACCAAACGTATTGTGTGCTATTTTGGGGTTCATGACTGCCATTTCTAGAGTAATATTAGTACTCCTTCAGTACAGAACTTCTGTGTTTTTTAAACGGAAAGCTGTTGCCAGTACATTTTGCAGGTCTCTATTGAATTAAACTTAATTTCCTATTTAAGCGAGGGTTTTAGAGACCGAAGCAATTGTTGGTCTGAGAGTTCAAGGCCAAGTCAAAATGTCATAGTCAAGCTCACTTAGTTTTTGCCACACCATGGAAGATATGCGGTTATGTGGTGTGACGTTGGCGTGGTGGAATACGTCGCCCTTTCTATTAATAAATTCGAGGCACTTCAATTGAATTGTTTGCTGCAATCTCGTCAATGTTCTAGAATATCTTGTGGACTACGGACAAGCCTACTGAATTATTGAAATAATTGGGAAATTGGTTCACAATGCAATTTTTTTAAACTTTGCGAAAGTTTGAATGCTTGATTTAAAGCATGAAAAATACTTTTATGACACAATCAGAAAAAAATTGAACTCGAAAAACATTGCAAATATCAAAACACAAAAAAAAATCACCTCAGTTATGCGCGGAAGTGTATATTTTCCAACAAATTTTTGTCTTTTTGAAAGCATAAAACAAACAAAATTAAATGAAATTATACGAGGATTGCCTTTTATATTTTGCATTTTTGCAACCCTACGTGTGATGAGCTGCAATTCGATATTGGTGGTTCCCGTTCTTCAAAAGATCTTTTTGGCGTGTATCTCGCGAAACCACGTTCCTGCTAGCTGGAAGAAACCCATGGTGGTCTTCCTTCCTAAAGCAGGAAGGAGGGACCACGTCCTGGCCAAGGGCTTCAGACCTATAAGTCTTACCTCCTTTATTCTCAAGGTGTTTGAAAGAGTGATCGATTATCACATCCGAGAGCACTTTGAACCAAACTTTCTCCAGCCCAACACGCTTTCCTGAAAGGGAAATCTACCGAGTCAGCCTTAAATGAGGTAGTAGGGACCGTAGAAAAATCTCTGGAGGGAAAACAATTCACTTTGACGGCCTTTATAAACATAGAGGGCGCCTTTTATAATATTATGGCCGAGTCAATTGTCCCTGCTCTAAATAGGCTAGGGGTGGAAAGACCTACCTACCTCTGGATCTCGTCCCTGCTTGGTGGTAGAGAAATAAATGCTGTGGCAGGAGGGGCTAGAATCACTAGATTCGTACATAGGGGTACACCGCAGGGCGGCGCCCTCTCGCCTCTCCTTTAGCTAGTAGCTGTGGTGAAGCTTTAACTCGCTTAAACAGGGATGGGGTAAAGGTGGTAGCATATGCCGATGGCTTGGTCCTAATGGTCTCAGGTCCCTTCCCATCAGTAATGGCTGAAATATTGGAAGGTGCTCTGGCTACACTCAGTACATGGGCTGCCAGTTGCGGTCTCAGAGTCAACTCTGACAAAGCGGAGTTGAGGCTATTCACCAGAAAATACAAGCCGCCCCCTTTTAAGCTTCCAAGACTTAACAACCAGTGTCTTACTATTTCATCGGAAGTCAAGTATCTTGGTGTAATACTTGACCCCAAGCTCCACTGGAAGTTGCACATAGAAAATCGGGATAAAAAGGCTAATAAAGTCTTCTCCGCCTGCCAATCTATGTTCGGCAAAAAATGGGGTCTTAAGCCACGTGTCGTACTTTGGATGTACAACTTAGTGGTCCTGCCAATTTTCACATACGGTTGCCTAGTTTGGTCGGTGGCTATTCAGAAGGGCTACAACACCACTAAACTAGAGAGAGTGCAGAGAACTGCATGTGTGGGCATCACTGGTGCTTGCAGAACATGTCCCACTGCTGCGCTCAACGTTATTCTGCACTTACTTCCTGTGGATCTACAGGTTAAATCCATTGCTGCTCAGAGCACTATTAGGTTGAAGGAGCTTGGCTTCTGGAGACCATTTCCTGTAGGGCATAGTAGCATCTTGAAGCAGATCTCACCTTCCTTCTCTGTTCTTCGCACTGATCTCTCCATCCGCAAACTGTGCTTTGAGGGTTGTGCTAGGGCTATCTTTCCGAGCAGGCAAGATTGGAAGGAGAGTCGCCACGGACATAGGTATCTCTGTTTTCACTGACGGATCCAAGATGAAATCTAGAGCGGGAGCGGGGGTTTACTCTAAATCAGCCAGCATTTCGGTCTCATTTAAACTGCCGGAAACAAGCAGCGTTCTTCAAGCAGAGGTCTTCGCGATCCTGCAAGCATGCAAAATGCTTCGGTATCGCTGTTGGGAGGGAGACATTCATATTTTTTCCGATAGTCAAGCTGTGATCAAGGCACTGTCGTCGCCGTATTGCAGCTCTATTCTGGTGAACTCCTGTAAGGAGGAACTCAAACGTCTCGAAAGTGCAGGAAACATTTCCCTTATCTGGGTTCCTGGGCACAGGAATATAGAGGGAAATGAAATTGCCGATGAACTTACCAGGAAGGACAGAACCGGTTCCAGCTGTCCCCTTCTCAGACATCGGTGTCCCATTGGCCGTCATTAAAGGGAAACTACACAATTTCTTTCTAAAGAAAAGCGCAAGACAATGGGAATCCCCCGCCTTTCAATTTCCAAACTCATTGCGGTGTTCACTGGTCACTGGGTGATCAGTACTCATGCGGAGAAGCTTGGAATTCCGTACAACCCCTATTGCAGAAGCTGTGGGGATCCTGCAGAGAAAGAGACTGTGGACCACTTTCTCTGCAAATGTCCGGCTCTGGCGGCTAGGAGCTTGAGATTCCTTAGCGTGCCCTTTGGGAATGGCTTAAAGAAATTCTCCAGCCTAGCTCCATTTTCCCTCCTCCACTACATCAACAGCACTGGGTGGGTGTAGATGGGTTTTTCTCTTCCCTAAATCTTTTCACAGGTAGTGGTCCACATTATGGTATCAAAACGGCACGTAATTGCTACTTGAAGTATACCTGGGGTACTCTTGCCATCTTGCCTACCTACCTACCTACCTAGTATAAACTCGTTTATTCTTTTTTCAGTGAGCTGAAAAATTCATTCTCTCATTAAAATTCAAAAGTTGGAATTAATTCGTGAAAATTTGTGTACGATGATTTATTACGATTTTCGACGCGGATTATCGAGACAAGAGTGCATTGATTAACTTACTTCAACTTTTGGCGTTGAAGCAGCACCCCATTTAGCCACCACGTTGGCGCAACGTGCCCCTCTATTCTTGCAGGATAATAATATCTTCAAAATAATTAATAAATTAGAAAATTGCACCATCTCACCATGTCTTCTAAGAAGCATCACTTGAAACAACATCAAATAGAAGGTATCCGCGTACTAGGAAATGAACAAGGAAAGCTGCCTTATAACTTCACTTTTATTGTGTCGTCATTTTTTGTTTTGTTTTTGTTGTTACTTGAATTTCGTTCTATAAGCAGGTGGGAGCTGACACATTTTTTTAGAATCATCGCAAAATAGTTAGTGAAAAATTACCCTGTTTTTAGCAGTTTGCATTCAGTTGCAGCGAATATCCCCACCATACAAGCACATTTTCCCATGCAACTCTGCATGCACACAGATAATAAAGAAATTGATGCCAGACTTGATAAAGTTGGTAGCGATTACAAACGGAGACAGCGGTGGCGGTGGCGGTGGCGGTGACGGCGTCATAGGAATGATGATGGTGGTGGTGCTGATGGCGTTGTTTTTCCTGCCGTCGTCTGGGATTTGTTTTTGTCTGTAGATTTTGTGGCGCTGCATCGCCTTCCGCATTTTTCTCCCACATTTTCCACCGAATGCGTCCACAACGGATGATAGATACTCGCTCGGGTATTATGAATGCGCTTATTGTTTTTATGTTGCATACCTAAGCAGCGGAATGTACAAACAAAATCTGCTTTCCTTAAAAGTACAAAGTTGTTTCCCACCTCTAGCCCCCCTGGCTGTGCTTGTGTATTTTTCTAGTCCTTTTTGTTGGTGTTGTTTTTGTAGCAGGCCACCTGGCTGCTGCGTAAGAGTTTTTGAAAAATTCTTAAGAAAAAGCTTTCGCAACCTGAATTCCCACAGGACATTTTCATTGATTAATTCACAACGTGGCGAGCAAAGACAGAATTTCTCAGTGAGCAACCGAACGAACGGTTGTGGGCTGTGGATGTAACGTAACGGAATTGTATACGACCGAGTGGGCGATAGCAGAATATTTTACTCAGTCACTAATCAGAGAGAATGGCGAAAGCAACAAACTCACCAACAGCATTGCTGAAGTTAAAAACAGAAGCAACAGCACGAGTGTATCTCACTCGTTTTGCTGAGAAGCTAGAGAATGAGCTTAAGTGCGAATCAATTTAGAGATAACGTCTCTGTTGTTGGTTCGCGACGAGTTGAGAGTGAGAGTTGAAGTGTGGTTAGTGGCGCTCCATATTCGCATGCCAACAACACCAGCAACGTACAGAAAAATTGCTGCTGACTGTGACGGTCAACGACGTGCACTCACAGCTGGGAATATGGGAATACTATTGTGGCACTAAAGCTGCTTGTTGAAATGAACTTTTGGAATTTCTTTGTGCGTAACATTTTCCTATTGCATTTTTATACGCTTCGTCTATCAACAAACTTATGCTGGCATATTAATGCTGCTTGGAAACCTGGGAATTTTAAATTCTGATAAAATTGGATTCTCTTTCAGAGGCGTATTTGTTGTTGCTACCGATTGAAACGATACAAATTCTATCTTAACAATAGTAAGTGTATTGGGGTTAGATAGAAGCCAAACGAGAAGTTTTGATTACACTATTTAGGAAAAAAAAAAAAAAATATAAATGTCGATTGGAAGTGCCAAGAACAGCACTTATCTAAACCACTCTCACTTTAACTTTTTAGGTACTTTCCTAAGCCACTCTCACTATATTTTTTTTTAGATAGTGAAGTTCTCCTCTCTTCCCGAGTTGTTACTACCCACGATGGAGAGAATAAGAAGTTGACACCGATCGTGGTACCGCTACTTTGCTCTCAGCAAATTTAACAGAATCGCAGTGTGTGCAACGTCGTACTTGTGTTGTTTCGTGTGCTGTTTATGTAGTTTCTTCTTCTTCTTGCTTTTTTTTCGCATTTTTACATCTCTCTCAAGCAACTGCGCTCTCTGATGGGCGCCATCTTGTTGGTGCAGGTCTACCATTCGAGAGTGGATAGGATCGAATCTCCGTGCATAAAACAGCAGAATTATGGAAACAGTTTTTTTTAATAGCGGTCGCCCCTCGAGGAGCTCAGCCAATTACCTAACGGCCAATTATTTATTTATAGGGTGGGCCATGTAAAATTTTCTTTTTGAATCGGCTATAAAAAACACACTAATCAATATTTTTTGAAACTTTTTTTTAGTTTCTTTAGGAGGTTTACGAAGTAACTCTCCTGGCAACGCTCCCTTATTGCTAATTTATTTTTGCATTATTTCCCTTCCTCCTCATCATCATTTCCTTTGTCTCTCATTGGAGCATAGAGCCTCAATAAAGCATTTCCACCTGGTCCTGTTTTTGGCTTTTCCCCGCATGCATCGACTTCTTTTTGTAGCGATCTTCTCCAGGTAGTCTTAGATTGGCCCCTCTTACGGCTTCCTTGGGGGTTCTAATCAAGAGCTTGTCGACATACTTCCGTTCAGTTTTCCGCAGTGTGTGCCCTATCCACCTCCACTCTCGTAATTTTATATGGTTGTGATTGGCTAATGGCTGCAAGTTGCAATGGTTGGCCATTAGCTGCAAGTAGCACTTTTTATATGACTCATCATTGCGGATGACGTTTGGCTACCACACCTTGAGAATACGCCGACGGCATCTGTTTACAAAGCTTTGAAATTTTCCGCTTAGATGGACGGTTACAAGCCAGGTGTCACATCCATAGAGAAGTATTGAGATGACATTTGCTAGTCTAATTTGTTTGAATGTGTTTTTGTGATGAGTTCCAGATTTGGCGCAGTTAAGCATCTGCGCCAATTGCTTGATTTATTCTGACCAGATTATCCTTTTCCGTACTATTCTCAGCAGATATTACACTGCCGAGGTAGGTAAAATCGTCAACTTGTTCAATATCTTTGCCATATCTTTCATTCTTTGTTCAATTTGAAGCATGAAATTGCTGTCATTTTTGGTGTTCATTTTTATTGATTTGGTTTTGTCGATGTTGATTTTGAGGCCAAATTTACTCAACTCGGCGCACAGAGCATCGAGTTTTGCTTGCACGTCCGAGTGCTTTACTGATAATAAGCAAATGTCATTCACATAACCGAGGTCTTCTAGAGATGTTTGATGCAGTTCCAGTAGATGCCTTTTCTCTTCTCATCTACGGAATTGTGTAGGATGTCATCAATAACAGTAAGAAATAGGATCGGCGAAAGTATATATCCTTGTATAACAACTGCGCTGGTTGTGATGCGCTCTGAGAACGCACTGTTATGCAGTATACTGCACTTGAAGCTATCAGCTTCTCAGGAACACCTCTGGATCTGAGCGCCTGCCAAATACTTTTGCGCTATATGCTGTCAAACGCCGCGCTACAATCAACGAAAACAAGTTCAAGGGTCGACTCCCATTCGTTTATTAGCTCAACTATAATGCGTAGGGTGTTAATCTGGTCAACATACGAACGGTTTGGACGAAGACCAGATTGCTGCTTTCTCAGAGATTGGTCAAGCTTGGGTTAAAGCTTGATGGGGCTTACAAGTATGCCGGACAGTACTTTGGAAGTGATGGATAGAAGCAGGATTCCACGCTAGTTTTTGCACTGGGAAAGGTCGTCTTTCCTTGGGAGCACAACCAAAATACCCTGCTACCAATCCACGGGGATCTTCTCTTACACCCAAATAGAACTGAATATTGGAAGCAGGAGTTTCGACGTGTACTCTGGGCACACTTTTAAAATTGCAGCCTGGGTTCTATCATAGCCCAGCGGTTGGGTGATTTTTAACCTTTTTATGGCCAAAATGATATCTAACAACGATGGTGGTGTAGAGCTTAGTCTGTCCTGGGGTTTGATTTGGATGCTATCAGTCTGTGGCGCAGCTGTAGCAGGCACTTCACTGTAGGAAGAGTTTGAAATTTCTTACTATTCCTAGGATTCTATTACTTGCCCTCAAAGGGCACCACATGTAAAATGGTATTTATTACTCGAGCGCTGATCCCACGTACTACTGGGGGTAAATACAAGTATCTACATCTGTAAAGGTATCATATTCCCACATTTATCCACCTACACAAGCAAGTATGAGTGCACATTTCAGCAAAGTTGCTGTAGAGTTTGTGGATCTGTACGTTAGCTTTGTTTTTTCTTGTAAGGGCCACTGACAATTGTTCGCACTTTGGCCTTGTCGCCGACACCTGCCAGTTTGTTGTTGTCAAACAGCTGGCAATTGGAACAGAATATATCGGAGGTTTTTCAAGTACTTGGGAGCTTAAAATGAGAATACAAAACAGAAATATTGTTGGAATGAATTTTTTTTATTATAATTTGATAGAAATTTCATGGCATTTATTTTTTGAATATAATATTCGGCAGATGCCCGCCGCGGCTACGAGTAATCCATCCACGGTGCATTCGATCAGTCCAATTTTTAACAATTTTTTTCCAAAAACAAAAAATAAATCTAAATGTGCCCAATCAGCAAAAATGCGAGACAAACGATGGTCATTTAGCTTTCGTCCTTGCACGACTGTTTTTTTTTGGCAGGTAAGCCGCCGTATCCGGATGGCTCGGTCTACTATTCGGGAGTGCGTAGGTTCGAATCCTCGTGCGTGAAAATCAAATAAAAGAAGCTTTTTCTAATAGCGGTCGCCTATTGGCAGGCAATGACAAACGTCTGAGTATATTTCTGCCATGAAAAAGCTCCTCATAAAAACCCTTTTGCCGTTCGGAGTCGGCTTGGAACTGTAGGTCCCTTCAATTGTGGAGCAACATCAAGACGCACACCACAAATAGGAGGAGAAGCTCGGCCAAATACCTAAAGTAGTGTACGGGCTATTCATGTTTTTTTTTCTTCTTTAAGATTCTTGTGTACAACTTTCCAGGTAGTCGAAGTACAAAGCCCCACAAGTTGAGAATGACAACGAATCGACATTTCGGTGTCTTCTTCAACACTTAGCGAACATTTTCTTTTTCAAAGTAAATTGCCATAATTTGGAAGCGTTGCTCTGGCGTTACACGATTCATGATGACTAGACAAATCTTACTGCACAGAAATACCAACACAGTTTGGCATTCTTAGCTTATGTTGTAGTTGTTGTTGCTTTAGCAGTAACTTTGCCCTGTCAGTGTAGTGTAATCACCGGTCGTCTTCGTGTAGCTCATCTAACGGTAGGCCCAAGAAACTTGCTTTTTCGACAAGTTGGGTCCAGAGGGAGAGGGGTGTTAGAAGAGTGGGTTTGATGGTTCATGTGAAAAGCTAGTTAGTGTCGGGCGGGGTGCCTTCACGTGCCAGACATATGTTTAGTATGTCGGAGTCGATTCTGGATAGGTAGGAGTTTAACCTGCTACAGCATCCAGAACGTAATTGTGCCAAGCGATTTTGGACGTTGTTGCGATTATGCACTTTAGTGGCAATATCGGTTGTATGCGCTGAGAAGGAGAGCAAGTTGTCGAAGGTAACTCCCAAGATTTTGGGGTTGTTAACGGTCGGTATTTGTGTGTCATCGACTTTTACCTTAAGTGGCAGTTTGACCTCCTTTGTCCAGGTGGTCAAGAGGGTCGCCGTGTACTTCGTTTGGGAAAGTTGTAGGTTCCTCGCAGTAAAGAAGCGAGAAAGACAGACGAGGTAGTCGTTTACCTTGGCGCACAAGCCATGAAGCCATCCAAACCTTGTTCATTGCTGCATGTGTTGCAGTTGTATTTACTCGGGTTTCAACGGCCTGGGTGAGTACAAGTCGAATGCGTGTTTTATAAATACGGACCTTGCCTCTTAAGCTTGGATGCATATTTTGCCATATAACATCGCGTAAGCATCCATAGATTCGTGCTGCTTCATTCAAGAGGTTGGTTACTTCAGATGACATGTGGCTTGATATGGGCCCAAAATTGGCTTTATTCATCAACTTAATTTCCTTCAAGAACAATGCAACCATTCCAACTCTAACATTTTATTACCTCTTTTGTAGAACGATTTATCTTTTGCCGCAAAGTAGGCCTCATTTGCTGCCAAACCCTCTTCATTCGAGAGAAATTTCTTTCTTTCATTTTTTTGAAGTCTGCGAACAGCCAATAGTTGTTGGGAACCAAATCTGCCAAATACGGTGGATGTGGGAGCAACTCGAAGCCCGATTCATGCAGTTTTGTCATTGTTTTGATTGACTTTTGACACGGTGCGTTTTCTTGATGGAACGCAATATAATATTCACTGTCGATGATATTTCTTTCTCCAGATAGTCGATGAATATTACGCCACGCACATCCCAAAATACCGAGATCATAACCTTTCCAGCCGATTGCTGCGCTTTTGTGTGCTTCGGACGAGTTTCACCAGTTGTTACCCACTCAGATGACGATCGTTTTGATTCCGGAGTGAAGTGATGGATCCACGTTTCATCCATTGTCACATAGCGACGCAAAAATTCCGGTTTATTGCCTTTTAACATGGCCAAACTTTGCTCAGAATCATCAACGCGTTCTTGTTTTTGGTCAACACTGGAAAAATGTGGCACCCACTTTGAACGGATCTTTTTTATAGTCAAATGCTCATGCAGTGTTAAGCCACTCGTTCTTTTGATATCTTTACGATGCCAGCTAACTCACGCAACTTCACTTTTCGATCGTTCAAAACGACTTTGTGGATTTTTTTTTGATGTTGATGTTTTCTGGTGTTACTGCCTTATTAGGACGTCCACTGCGTTAAGTGCGTTGTGCATCATCGAAGTCTACCTTTGAAGTCAGCAAACCATCGTTTTATTATTGTTTCTGATGAAGCGGAGTTACCATAACACTTTTCAAGCCAATGCTTCGCTTGAACGGTATTGTTCCCCATCAAGAAGCAGTTGAAAATTAAAATATGAAATTCTTTGGAAAATAACATAAGTAACGTCACTTTTAGCACAATAACTCGCGAGCTAATGAATAGAATATCATGAAATTTGAACAGCTGTCTTTTCAGGGTTAGCACTAACTGAAAAAGAGGTGAATGCCGTAAAACTAGTGCCATCTATGTGTTAGGCCCCAGACATTTCAGCCCATGTGTTAATTCCATAACCTGTTCGATACTCTTTCCGTATGCTGCGAACGAGCGTTCAAATTGTTAAAATTTTTTATCAAAAATCATATTTTTCTCGTCTCGATATGAGAGATTTTCTTTCTGCTTCTACTGGGAAGCCACATAGCAAATACACTCATACGTGTGTGTATGTGTGTGTGTGCTTTCGCATGTTACTGCAGACGACTTATGAATGGTTTTTGGTTTTACAACGCCGAACCCATTCACGTGTAAAATTCAATACTTAAATTGAACAATGAAATGGAGCTGCAGCCTTGCGAAGCCGCACATATCAACACACGCTTAGGATGTGCCTTTCATGCCATTCTATACAAATGTAAATAGCTCACTCACACACGTACAAATACGATTATGTTTATAAACAGCGTACAAATTATACCAATATCTTGGTGGGTATGTGCACATAAGAATAAAGGTATTTATATAGATATGTAAGTATGTATAAGGTATCGCCTATTAAAACGTAAACATTGACTGCTCGCAAGGATGTAACGCAAAGTGCCAGCAGTGAGCGCGGCTGTGTGCAAACTGAAGCAAATACTTATGCACATTTGATATCTGGCTCAATAGAAATGTGTTTGTGTGGTATTGTAAACTGAGCATCGAGAATGGAATGCCTGTGCAGTATAATAGCTGAGGATTTTCATAATTTATGCAACCCAATCGCTTTGGCATTCAAACAACAAGTGGGCAGTGCTTAGCACACATTCACACGTACACGCATACGTAGCTGTGTATAAGGTTTTTGAGCGCGATAATGCTCGAATATTGCAAGCACATAAGCACCATTGGTTTCTTGAGTGGTCAGAGTCGATTCACTCCCAGAGTGCATTTTGCAGTGCGCTGTGAGTGCTGTGATATGGGAAATGTCAAAGAGAATAACGTGAGCAGTGTAGTGCGGCTAATATGAGGCCAATCAAAATAGAATTTTCCTTGTGCATAGGAATAAAATGTATTCTGTCAAAAAAATATCGGGAATTGTTCATATAAAAAGCGCGCGTTACACATACGAGTATGTTTTTTTATTATTTATTATTATTATTATTATTTATTGTTCGACTTTTTTAAAATACACATTACATTTCATTTTTAATCATTAACATTAGAACGTACGACAAATAATAAATAATAATAAATACACATACGAGTATGTCTAAATTTTTTTTGTTGGAATGTTGGTACAACTGTCCTCTATAGTGTTGCAGATCTTAAGTTTGAGCGTGATCGGTTAATTAGCTTGGTTTTGGCATTTAATTACATTAGTCAACCGTGGGTTTGCTCTGCGATTTTCACTGTGGATAAAAATATCGAACAAAGAATTTGTCTTAAGTTTTGTGTTGTGAACGGGATTTCGTGTGCCGAATCGTTGAAAATGTTGCAGAAAGCCTATGGCGAGTGTGCTATATCACGGGTCCAAAAACGGGTATACGAGTGGTATAAGGCTTTTGCAGAGGGTCGAGAAGTCGTGTTCGATTTGCCCCGATCTGGTCGCCCATCAACGTCTTGAAAAGATGAAAACTTCGACAAAGGAAATGATGCTGGAAAACCATCATTTAAGTTTGAAGGAGGTAGCTCGTGACCTCACAAATCAATTCGCAACATTTTACACCATTAATTGGGCATGAGACGCCAAGACGCGTGGCTGCTCGACTAGTTCCAAGAGAGTTGAATTTCTTTGAAAAAAATGCATCGGAAGAAGATGAAGAAGAAGAAGAAAATGAATTCGGACCCAACGTTCAACCCAAGGTGATGAGACGTGAGTATATGATTTTGTCATGCAAACCAATCAATCAGTCAACAGGCGGCTGAATGGCGCTATCCACATGAGCCGAAACCCAAAAAACCACGTCAAAGTCGGTCAAAAGTGAAAGTCAGGCTACTCCTTTTCTTTGATTATCATTTTGTTGTGCACGCGGAATTCGTTCCAAATCGTTCTACTATAAATAAAGAATATTATTTGGAAGTTCTGCGGCGTTTGAGAGAGAATGTGCGTAGGAAACGGCCCGTTTTGTGGAAAGAAAACTCATGGATCTTGCACCATGACAACGCATCGTCTCACAAGGCTGGTATTGTGAACAATTTTTAGACCAAAAACCTCGAAAAATATCATCGAACAATCACCGGATTTAGCGCGCTGTGGTTTTTACCTTTTCCCAAAACTTAAATTGCCACTCCGCGGACGCCTCCTTGAGTCGATAATGGCCTCTATCGGAGAAGAATTCGCTGAAGGAGCTGAAGAAGATCTCTTGGAACGCGTTTAAAAGGTGCTTTGATGACTGGCCAAAGATGCTTTCAAACTTCGTGGGTGTTCTCACAAGACACTATCCGCGAGGTGTACATGATGTGAGACGTGCAATTACCTCGCGTCCTTCTCCTTAGCTGCCCTGCTCTCACGGGGCTAAGATTTTGGCATCTCGTCTCTTACTTGTTTCCTACGCCTACTGATAAAGGGGGCCTTGATACTAAAAATCTGATGAACTTCATCAGCAGCGTAAAGCGGTTAACACAAAATCAACGCAATGATCGTTCATGATCCACATCTACTATTCCCGTAAATCTCATCCAGCTCATTGTTCCATCGTCTACGTTACTCGGCGTCACCAATGTGCAAAAGTCCAAAAATATTCCGCAGAATCTTGCTCTCAAACACTCCAAGGGACGCCTCGTCGGATGTTTTTTATCGTCAAACTAATCGTTGGCAAATGTACATATATTGCTTCGAATGGAGCCTATTTTGAAAGCAACAAAATAAATTTGGATGATTAAGCAATTACGTTTGCTCGATATGACCACCTTTCGCCTTGACTATGGCCTTGAGAGGGTCCAGAAACAAATCGCAAACTGCCTGAATGTGACTTGCAGGTATTTAGGCCCACTCGCAGACAATAGCTTTTTTCAGCACCTCGAGACTTATTTCGGACCTTGCTCTCCGAAATGGCCCAAAAAGAGTAATCCATCGGATTCGCGTCTGGTGAATTTGAGAGCCTTTGTATGGACGTTATGAAGTTCGGAACGTTGTTTTTCAGCCATTCTTGGTTCGCTCGAGCTTTGTGAGACGATGCCAAGTCCTGTTGAAACGTGCATGGTCGCCCACCGAAATGTTTGTCGTCCCACGGCTTCAAAGCAACCTCCAGAATACTTTCCCGGTAATATTTCGCATTTACCTTGGCGCCAAGCTCGATGAAAACGATTGGAGAGCGCCCATCTGCGGTTACAGCGGTCCAAATCAATACCTGTGGCGGGTGCTGCCTCCTGTTGCTGGTGGCCAAATTCTCGTATGAACGGTCGGTCAAATAAACCCTATCATTTCGGGAACTTACGAATTGCTCATTTTGAAAATTTTGCTCGTCAGAAAACACAATGTTCGGAAATTGACCAAGCAACTCCCTCGCTCTCTCAAGTCTGGCTTGTTGCTGCTTTGGTGTGAGATCATGCGCCTTTTGGATCTTGTAAGGCTTGACTTTGAGATTATTTTTCACTATGCGGTGGATGCTACGCTCAGATATTTTCAGTTCTTTTGCCATTTGATTGGCACTTCATTGGGGATTTCGCTCAAGTCGCTTCTTCACTTTTTGAACCGTTTCACGTAAGGTTTCAGTCTTTTGCTGACCACCTCCATGACGTTTCGCGATGCTACCAGTATTATTGTAACGAGTAATGGTGCGATAAAAAAAACTTTATTTAATTTAAGGTGCTCGAGCTCACGAACAGGCGCTGGTTGTGATCTTCCAGCCGAATATAATGCAACCTCACTTTTACGTTTGAAATCCATTACCTGGTTTTCTTTTTTCGCGTTTACTCTCGGCAAAATGCCTCCGCGCGCTTGCAAACAATACTCTGGACTGTCTTTTAGCTAACTAACAGACAGGTGATGGCCGTGCAACAGCTGAGCGAGCGGCCTGAAGTTGGTTAAATTTCCAGTGCCGGACGCTGTAATTCAATTGCGTACACAGTCATATCAGAGAATGTTAATGAATAGTTCATGACGGTTTCACGCATGTTTCATGAATTAGCATTATTTTGTCTTACGATATTCGAATAGGTGTAAGCAGGATAGCAGATCTGTTTATCATAAATGTAACTGCCAATGAAAGTGATCATAAATAAATGTAGCATAGTTTCAGGAACCTTGTTTTTTCTTTAAGGGGTTACATGGGTTTCGTCGGTTAAAAAATGGCCTATTTTCAAATTTTTTTTTCTATGTAAAAAATTATTTATTTAATTCAAACTTCTTTCTGTCTTATAGATACATATTTAAAGAATAATTTCTGAGATTTTCAAAAAATAAAAAAAATTATAACTCCTCCATTGTGACGTCATTTCCGGTGACCCCTCGAAAAAAAGGTGCGTCCGCGTTGTCAGCATAACTCCTGACAGGATCATCGAAAATGAAAAAACAAAAATAAAAGTTTTAGTTAAGACCGTAAACTCGTGCTTGAACGAAGGGAAGAAAAAAAGTAAAAATTGGAAATTTGGCAGACATTTTTCCAAAAAAAATAAAATTTCGGTGAAATTTGCTTGACATTTTGTTTTTTTTTAAACAGTTGTAATTGAAAAAAAAAAAAAATCCTTCGTTCAAGCCCGAGTAAATTGTATCTCGAACACCTGTGTAAAATTTCATCAAGATCGTTTGAGTAGTTTTCGAGAACATTTGACAACCGACTTTGAAAACACGGTTCCGAGAAAAACGCGTTTAAAGTTTTGAAACAATACAAGTGGCTTGGAGCGCACACCTTTCAGAGGCTGTATCTCCGAATTTATTATTCGGATCGACTTGAAAATTTTGGATAATATTCCTGAGATGTTGTAGAAATTAATAACCCAAAAAAAATAAATCAATTTTTTGAACCAACGAAACTCGTGTAACCCCTTAATTTCCACAGCTTTTTGCGTTCTTTGTATACAGATTTTGTTTGAAGAAATCTTCAGAGAAATTTTCCGGGAAATGCGTCCCTGCATTTTAACCCTCTAGCGACGTCTCGAATGTAATTTTTCTTCAGCACTCTCAGAAAAGAATTCAAAACGACCATTTCGAGAAAAGTTTAAAGGGTTAAAATGTTTTCAAACAAAATATCTCACGCATTGTTACTACACCTTTTCTATTTCGAGCAGATATGTACATACAGACATTTTCATAAAAAAATTTAACAAGAGACAATTAAATTATCAAAACTTGCCTTTGAGTCCATGTGCCTATAAGTTTATACTCTGTGGGCAAAAAGTAAGGTGAATTTGGTTGTAAACTGAAAAATCTTTATTTATTCTTGTAAATCAATTTCATCCCCTTCAAAATAATCCCCTCTCGATGAAATACACTTATGCCAACGATTTTTCCAATCCCCGAAACATGCCAAATAATCCATTTCGGGTATAGCCATCAGCACCTTCTTCGATTCAGCTTTTATCTCCTCAATAGACTCGAAACGCGTTCCCCGGAGTGGTCTCTTGTGTTTTGGGAATAGCTAGAAGTCACACGGAGCCTAATCAGGCGAATACGGTGGTTACGGAACGATATGCGTGGAATTTTTGGCGAAATGGTCACGAAGAACGAGTGGAGTGTGAGACGGTGCATTATCGTGATGCAAAAACCAAGAGTTGTTGGCCCATAATTCTGGTCTTTTTAGACGAATTGCTTCACGTAAACGACGCATAACGCTCAAATAATATTCCTTATTAACAGTTTGGCCAGGTGGAAGGAATTCATAGTGCACCACACCACGAAAATCGAAAAAAATGTCATCATGACCTTTATTTTTGAACGACTTTGACGTGCTCTTTTCGGTCTGGCCTCGCCTTTAGCACGATATTCGCTTGATTGGTCGGTTGTTTCAGGGTCGTAAGCATAAATCCAAGTTTCATCTCCCGTAATGATGCACTTGAGCTTGTCCTGTTAGTCTGAAAGCATTGTTTCACACACATCAACGCGACGACTTTTTTCCAAGAAATTGAGAGTTTTCGGTACCAAACGAGATTTGACTTTTCGTAGGCCCAAATGGTCTTTGAAAATGGTTTTCACAGATCCTTCTGATATTCCGATCATATCAGTAAGGTCTTTAACAGTCAACCCACGAGCACTAACCTTCTTCACTTTATTGACGTGTTGGTCATCTGTTGACGTCGATGGTCGTCCAGAGCGCTCCAAGTCATCAACACGTTCTCGACGCTCTTTGAAGTCTTTGTACCACTTATAAACATTTTTCTGCGACATGGTCGAATCACCAAATGCCTTCTGCATGCTAAACGTTTCCGCAGCCGAAATTTCATTCCGCAAACAAAATTTGATGGCACTTCTCTGCTCAATCAAATCAGACATTGTAAAAATCGAAAAATGCACTCTTGGTCGTTTGGTAAACACGAGCGTAAATATATTACTGATAAAGACATTCACATGAAAGTTGGCCCAGATGTTATTAACAGTGCTGCCAACTCATGAAAAAAATAACTAGAGCGAAATTTTAATCCCGCGAAGTTTGACAAATAAATTCACCTTACTTTTTGCCCGCAGGTATAAGGTTTGTGCTCCTTGTATGTATCCTTGTATGTCGATCTCTTCGCCACATTTTATTCTATCCGTTAGCTGACTGCACAGGACTCTTTAGCTCTGTTTAATAAAATTTCGCTTCATGCGATTATTGCCAATAAGAAGTAAAATTTACGAAAGAACTTCCCTTCATTTCACTTTTCCACCTGCAGGCGGCTTCGAACTATTTAATTGTATGCAAATTGTGCTGAAACCATTTCAGTCCGTAACTTATCCTTTCACAATCACGGCCTCCTATTGCGTTATGCCACCACCACCGCTGCCGCGAAAAACGAACACACAAATCAGTGGCAATATTTCAGACTTAACTAACGAGTTTTCACCAACACTGAAATCGAAATTAATTTCAGTCCGCCATGACTTATCCTAACTTGCAATCAGGATATCGAATTGGTCGCACACAGATTGAATGAGTAGCCTCGACGGCGGCGGCAGTGTATAATTGCTACTTGTGCTCAGTTGAGTGGTGTGCCACACGTTATCGCTGCTACGGAGGGTGGGTATGGGGGCGCGTGAGCTATCGCGGCACGGCTGAAAATGCCACTTTAGAGATTGGCATGACGGTGCACGACTACATTAAATATATGTGCGCCTATGCATGTGCGTGTGTGTTTTATTAAAATATGGCGGGCACTTGTTTGTGTTGTGTGTGCGGGTGTGTGTGCAAGTAAGTAGGCGGCCGCTACGTCGCCATAAACTGTTGCTATCGCGAGTACATCGCATGCCGCCAAGCAGGCCAACCAAACAGCCAAGGCGCAACAGCGCCACACGCACCTTTATGAATATTATGTCCATTTGGCACGATTCGCTGTTCATCAGCGCGCCCGGTGTGCAAGTGCGTGTGTGTACATATGTACATACAGATGTGTGGCCTACTGTTACATATGCAGTGTGTAGTAAAACTTAACACACGCGGCGTGGCGCCAGGCGACATGTCGGTTCGTGGCGCAGTGGCGTTTCGCGACTCGCCGCCGTCTTTGTTATAATTTGTGACACAATTTCAAGTGTTGCAAGCAAACACAAGCAAAGCGAAAAGAACAAATAAATTAAATGTGTTTGAGGGTGTTTCACAAGTGAACGCGAATTGCTAACTACTTTTCAGCTGACTGTGCAAAACAAATAAACTTTTAATACCCATGCACATCAGAGTAGCTCGAAAAAATGTGGTAAGTATGTCCTTCTTTCGAAAGCTTCCCTCGAAAACGTAGCATAGAGCACTCTTTAAAAACCACGAATATAATTTTTAATAAGTTTATAATTTGGTTGTGGCACGTAATTGTGCCTCAAGCGCAACTAATCGCTTGAAATTAAATTGTCTGCTCATTATCGGCTCGAAAATGACAAGTTAATGACAAAATAAGTTAGTTAGAGTCAATGAAATTAAGGTGTTACTTACTTACGTAGCTGGCAACTACAACCGATGGTCGGTCTGGGCCGCTGCCAAAATGTTGCACCATTCGCCTCTGCATTGCGCGCGTTGACGCAGTAAGAAACGCCAAGGGCGGTCAGGTCGTCGTCGACTTGGTCTTTTCAAGGTCGATGAGGACGTCCTTTTTGCGAGTTCCACCAAAAAAGCACCTTCATTGCTAGAGCGTTATTGTTCCCTTGCTCAACGTAACCCAGCCAGCGCAGCCGCTGAATTTTAATGCGCTTCACTAAGTCGATGTCGGCGTGCAGCTCGTACAGCTCTTGGTCCCTTCTTATTCGATATGCATCATTCACGCAAATCGAACCATAGATCTTGCGAAGAGTTTTTCTCTCGAAAGTTTCTAGTAACCGTCTAGCGGTGTTTGTCAATGTCCAGAACTCAGCGCCAAACAGTAAGACCGGGAGGATGAGTGATTTTTTGCATGCATCGAGAGAGCCAACTGCTTTTCAAATGCCTACCCAGCCAAAAGTAGCTCCTGTTGGCAAGAGTTATTTTTCGCTAGATCTCTTGGCTGACGTTGTTGTTGGTATTTATGCTGGATCCAAGGTAGACAAAGTTCTTGACTACGCCGAACTCGTAATTGTCAATCGCAGCCTGCTGTTCAATACGCGTAGCCGTTTTGGTTGTTGACACAAGGCTCACTCGACGGAATTCTTTTCCAAGACAGGAGAAAGTTGCACTGACTTCCCGCTGATTAATGTCGACAATGTCGATATCATCAGCGAGCAGCATGACACTTTTATAGAAAATAGTACCGGAGATATTGATTTTGGTGGTGCGAATAATTTTCTCCATCATCAAATTGAAAAAATCGCAAGGCAAGGGATCACCTTGTCTGAAGCCCCGCTTCGTTTCAAAAGACTCCGAAAGATCTTTGTCAATTCTCACTGCGCTGGTGGTGTATGCTGGGGTCATCTTGCAAAGCCGGATGAGCTTTGCGGGAATGCAAAATTCAGACATGACGACACATAGATGATACCGACCCATGGAAGGAGAATCAACACACACCATCTTTTCGTCGACTTCAAAGCAGCATTCGACAGCACAAAAAGGAGTTGCCTATATGCCACGATGTCTGAATTTGGTATCCGCGCAAAACTAATACGGCTATGCAAGATGACGTTGCTCAATAACAGCAACGCCGTCGGTGTTGGAAAGGACCTCTCTCTTGTAAAAGACTTCGTTTATTTAGGAACTAGCATTAACACCGATAACAATGTCAGCCTGGAAATCCAACGTAGAATCTCTCTTGTCAACAAGTGCTACTTTGGACTAAGTAGGCAAATGAATAGTAAAGTCCTCTCTCGACGAACAAAACTGACACTCTACATGACGATGACAACATCCGATGAAGCGACGCTTGGAGTGTTTGAGAGAAAGATGCTGCGCAAGATTTTTGGACCTTTGCACGTTGGCAACGGCGAATATCGCAGGCGATGGAACGATGAGTTGTATGAGCTTTACGACCTAGACATAGCGCAGCGAATAAAGAGCTAGCGGCTTCGTTGGTTAGGTCATGTCGTCCGAATGGATACAAACGCACCGGCTCTGAAAGTATTCGATGCGGTACCAGCTGGTGGTTACAGAGGAAGAGGAAGACCTCCTCTGCGTTGGAAAGATCATGTGGAGAAGGACTTGGCTTCACTTGGTGTGTCCAACTGGCACCGGTTAGCACGAGAAGGAAACGACTGGTGCGCTTTGCTAAATTCCGCCAAAATCGCGGAAGCGGTTATCGCTCCAATTAAGAAGATGAAATACTATTCTAATATTTGATTTATTGAGTCTTGTGTTCCACTTCTCTTATTTTCAATTTTTGTTTTCCGCTTTCTTAAAATTAATAAAAATGTTTAATGTCTGGAGATATAGTATGAAATGGAAAAGTACTGAATAAAATCTATTTTTGAAGTGAAGCTTCTTAGGCGTCGATGGACGAGCAAGAATGGAGAGTAAAAGTTCAAGGCCATGCAACGTTTTGGGCATTTTTGTTCCGCGTGAGAGAAAAAAGATATACCGTAGAAGAAAATGAGAGAGAGAGCTACACCTTATAAGATATAAATAACACTTTCGGCTATTTTTCCTGAGTTTTTCCTTGTGGTTGCTAATTCTAGTGAGAAATAACACTACCTACTGTTTGGCGCTTCTTTGTTGGTGCAAAGTTGTAGGAAATATATTTTTGGTGAGTACTTTTTGGCGTTATATTTCCTTGGTGCCTACTGTTTGGGGCGTTTTTTGGTCCCAATTTTTTTTGCGTTATTTTTTGGTAACTACTTTTTGGCGCTTATTTCCGTTTCCTGGCTAGTGCTTGTGCGTATTATAATTGCTATTTCGGCGTCGGATTTATTGGTATTGCATTGCGGTAATTTGTGCCGTTGCTGCTGTCCTGGAATCGCTGCATTTGTGCGGGTGATAAACGCTTGGAGTAGTGCGAATTGTTGCCACTGTTTGTGTCCGGTGTTTACTTACACCCGTCGACCCTTCTCCGTTTTTTGTAAATTTTGTCTATTTGTATTCTCTGCAAATGTTGTGACTTTATTTAGATATATATTCTCTCTCTCTCTCTCTCTCTCTCTCATTCTCTCTCTGGTCTCTCCCTCTTTCTTTGTCTGCCTTGAAAGTTTCACTCCTGTGTACTACGCTACACGAACTTTGTTTTAATAAATAGTACTTTTTGATTTATGTTGAAGTCACTCCTATTACTTTGAACGAAACTGTAGGTCACAATTACCATCACAATTACCATCACCGGTCACAAGGCCAGCGAGGGTAGGACTCTAGGCTTCACTTTGGACTGCGGATTGTCATAAACACATGAAGAAGAAACGTGCGGCCGAGATCTGATCAAAACAATTTTAAATTACCGAAATAACAAGGAACGGAATTTGTTTTTTTTTCACCCAAGTGGGCCCTTGTTTGGTCAACCTTAAAACCCAACCCAACCTAAGTGATAATTACAACGAACTGTTAAAGTCGTAATTATAACATTTAAATGCACTTAAGAAAGTTTAAAAACATCCACACTGCGCCTTATGCGAGCATGCAAAGACGCAATAAAAAAAAGCAACACCGCTTGCGACAAATCATATAAAGTATATTTTTGCACGTTTACTAGCCCCAAAAAGTAGATTTGTAAATACATACAGACATATGTGAGAAAGCACGTAGACATATGAAAATTGCGAGGGGAGCAAAGCTAGGCTGTGTTGCGGTGTGTGATGCGATGTGGCGCACAGACAGGTGTTGGCGGTGAAATTACTCAAAAAGGGCGTATGGCATGGCGTATGAGTGGCACCACCCAAATTGTGCTGCTGCACGCAGACAACCAACTAATCAACAAACGAACTAGTAAACTAACTGCTAGTGAACTCACCGCCGCTGTGTCGCGCTGAGGTAGCGTAGCGACAACTGGATGGACTGATTAGCAGTTGGGCAGGTGGCAAAAACGTTGAAACCCTCGAAAAAACAACTGAACAAAGTAAATTTAAGCGGTTGGTTAGTGTGGATAGTGAACATAACTGTTGCTGGCACAAGCTAGTGTTTGTTGTTGCTGCTCTGTGCCGTGGCGTGTAGTCCGTATGTAAGCGTTGACTACTTCGTCACTTGAGCTTTAGCACACACAAATGAAGAGGGTCTTGCAAAAGACGCGCCCGGATGTTGTTTGAAAATAAAACATAAAAAAATTTCGTTTCTTTCAGGTTTCATTATTTTTATTCACACTAAAGCGCTTAACAACTACATGTGAAAAATTACATCATTTAAATGCCTACCACGACCACGTCTTCAGATAAAATCCGCCAAACAATCGTTGCATGAATGCCTGATTGCTGAGATAACGTCGAGATATCGATGCTGAAGTTGTTCGGCAACATTTTGCGCGCTACAGCAGCAATATTCTCAACAAACTGTCCAGCTTTTGGGCTGTCAGTGCTTTTTCTATACTCGACAGAGCCCGTTTCTTGACATATTTTTCACCAACCTTGTGTGTGTGACACGAAAAATATTGGTCGGGCGAAAACCATTATAACTTTCATCATCAATTTTTAGAAGCTATCAAAACAATTTTTATTTTATTTTCTGCTTTATTAACCCTTTGAGGACAGAGCCCCTCGTTGGGCGAGCGTCGCTGAGGACGAGAGCTATTAGAGTGCGCAGTAAAGAAAATAAATACGTTGAACTTTATAAAAACGAAGAGTTCATTTAACACAAGAAAAATAGATCATAAAATCAAAAAATAATTATAAACAAACTGATATCACGGCTAATGTTGAAATGTCTGAGTGGATTCCTTATTGCACGGATTTCACTTCCACTGGTCGAAGTAATGCCGTCATCTTTCGTCTTATTAAATTCAAAGTAGTATTCGTCAGAACTGTCACTATCTAACGTATCATCTCTAGATCGCTTAACCTTCGTACGCAATATAAAATATATAAAAAGCCTGCTGGTTGCTCTGGCAGTGACACTGAGAGACTGAATCGAAGAACTGAAATTCGTTTTGACGCTACCGTCGTCTCACATCGTAAGTTTACATTGTAAGGAATATAAGACTTCATCGCTAATGGCCCCTAATATCTTTGCATGAAAACGTGACTCTTTTACCACACCTATGCGTATCTTATCGCTCAGAACGACAGACGTCGTGAGCCTTGCAGCTGCGAACTAATTTGGGCGGCTATATGCCGACACACGTCCGGAACGGTAAAACGGCTTGGGCGTCTATATGCCGACACGCGTCCGGAACGGTAAAACGGCTTGGGCGGCTCTATGCCGACACTCGTCCCCAAAGGACTAATCCTACTATGTTAAGCTCATATCAATTCTCTGTATTGGTTCAATTTAGACTTGGCTTCTCTATTTAGACGATTGACATTTGTTTTTGTTATGGTAACTGCCGCTCTCTGCCAATTCATTTTGAACTGCTGCTCATTTTGAATTTATTTTTTTGATTTTTAGCAATTTTCTTTAACAATTACCCAATATTTTTCAATGGGTCGCAATTGTGGACAGTTTAGTGGGATGTGGTCCTTTTGAAGAATATTTGGCCTTTGCTTTTCATACCAGTTCATGCCAAGACTTCTATAATAACACGATGCTAAATCGGGCCAGAACAGAACTGAGTCTGTATGTTGTTTTATGAATAGCAGCAAACGTTTTTTCAAACTCTCCTTCATATAAATTTCTTGATTTCTAGTGCCCGTGGTAAGGAAGGTATTGCTTTTCATACCACCCTGGCAGAGATGGCTTACCAAACCAAATATTTCTTAGGTAACTTGTCCAACATTTTTAGCTTAAAGATACCTAGAACTCCTCCTCTCTTTTTTTCAGTATAAAACTCAGCGCCTTGAATATTCTTAAGATCGGCTTTGACGTATCGTCCATATTCGTCCTTAACCACCCAGCCGTATTTATGGCTGTTTTGACTGTATAATTTTTATAACGAGCTTTATCACTTTTATTTAGTTTATCATTTCGATGGGGGCTACAATCTTTTTATACCTTCACCTTTGCGCGCTTTTTGGACGTAACCTTTCGACTTATAGACCTGTTTTGCAGCTTGAAGTGAAAGGTAAGACTTTTTCGAAATAATGACACCCCTTCTCTGGCTTGTGGCTTCCTTTTTATCTTCGTTCAACGGACAAGGCTTATCCGTTTTTGCGATGGCATTGTGCAACAAATTTCTTCTTGCTTTTTGCGCCCAATTTTCTCCGCAAGCTCACACTTAGCCGAATACATTTTGGAAAGTACGTAGGAGTTAAGAAAAGTGAATATGCCAATTAATAACGATAACAAAAAACATTATGAATACGTGTACTGATATTTTATTTACAGTTAGTTTTACGCAAGTGATGAGTAAACACAATCGACTAGTTTTTTTCGAGTCCATTCTTTAAGTCTTATTCAAAGGCCTCATATCCGCATCCGTTGAACAGCGCTCGGAGGTTCGTGGTCTGCCTACATTTCGTCATGTCTGTTGGTAGGGGTTTCTCGCACCTTCTGCTTAGCCACGTTGCCCTCACTCTTGCTCAGAGTGTGGCAGGTCCATTGCCAATTCCTGTGGATTTCAGTCGCCGCATCGGATTGATTAGTCTCCCTCAGTAATTCGATGTTAGATATAGTTTGAGAACAGAAAATTCGCATTACGCGGCGCAAGCAGCGATTAATGAATGTTTTAAAACGGTTCGAGATCAAAGAGGGGACCTTCCAGCTTTCTTGTAAAGCCATATAGCAGTTATTTTATATTATTATTTTGCCCAAGCAGAAGAATCGACCCAGAGGATACTTGGGCTAATCCCGGAAGTTGTGAGCTGTTAGAACCAAATATAGAAGAATCGTCCTGGTCACTCCCAAGTGAATGGCAATCAGGTGCTTTCACCTCTTGTCTGGACTTCTACACACGGAACCATCCTTCAATGGAGAATCTCTCTAGTCAACCAGTGCTATTTTAGACTAAGTAGGCAACTGTGTAGTAAAATCCTCTCTCAACGAGCAAATCTAACACTCTACAAGGCTCTCATTATGCCCCTCCTAATGTATGTCGCAGAAGCTTGGATGATGCTAACATCCAATGAGGCGTTCCTTAATGTATTTGTGAGAAAGATTCTGCTTAAGATTTTTGGACCTCTGCACGTTGCTGACGGCCAGTATCGTAGAAGATGGATGTATGAGCTTTACGACGACATAGAGCGGCTTCGTTAGCTGGGTCATGCCGTCCGAATGGATACAAACGCTCGGGCTCTGCAGGTCTTTGATGCGGTACCAGCTGCGATGCGGTAGCAGAGGAAGAGGATGGCCTGCTTTGCGTTGGAGATATCAGGTGGAGAAGGACTTGGCTTCACTTGGTGTGTCCAACTGGCACCGGTTAGCACAAGAAAGAAACGATTGGCGCACTTTTTTAAACTCAGCCAAAATCGCGTAAGCGGTTATCGCGGCAATCAAGAAGAAAGTGCAAGATTGCCGAACGGCGCTTTGGCTTTGGTATTTCTGCCTTCAATATCAGTCTCACATTCTCCATGTGCGGCGATCACACATCCCAAGTAGCAAAAATTATCCTCGTTTTCAAAATTCGTTGTTCGTAAAAGTCAGCTATTTTCATAAAAAATTTGAATAATTTTAATGCCTTTCAAAATTGTACATCTGTATTCTGGACAATTGTCAAAGATGACATAAAAAACCATGTACCGTCTAGGAACTATTCACTACTGACATCGTGGCGTCACTTTTGAAAGACCCTTTATTACCATTTTCAACTTTGGCTATGCTTCTTTTTGGTTTGAGTTTTGGTTAGTTTCACTGTTGTTGTTGTCGCTGCTTGCTACCAGCGTTATTATTCTGCATACAGTTTGCTGTGACTGCCTTCTCAAACCGAGCGGATGTGTGGGGTTTATGTACAGTATTGCGCAAAACTTTTGCAGCCCTTTCGAACATACATTTCACGACACGCAGTGAGTAATGAGCGGAAAAATTATATTTGTGATGTTGAGAATTTTTCGTGTTTTTGTGTTTATTACTTGTACTCCACATCTTGGGTTAACCGATTTTATAAGATTTGCCAGCAAATATAATTTCAAATCCAACGAAATCACGGAACAAAATACCAACATAAAAAAATGGATATTTGTTTGAAGTGACAGAACTCTGAAACAACTCGTATTTGATTATCTGTTTCAGAAAGTAACACCGAATTTGGTAATTGTAGTAAATTTCAGCATTTCTTATTCAGAGTTAACTGAAATTCGAATTACAAGTAATTTTATATTTATTGAGTTTCTGTTCTCTATTTTCGTATAACTCAGCTTGCGCGCGTTTCTGCTCCGTATAATGCGAGGACTTCTCTTTACCTTTCTTAAAGCTTTTCGAGGTTAGGCTTGTGAAGGAGGTGTGCGTAAAACTAAACCGAGTCCAACCATTTTTCGTAATTTTTCTTCATTTACGGTATATACCTCTGAAATGAGACTTTCAGCTATTAGTCCATAGATGTCGCTAGGAGTATTTTTAAACCTTCCCAAATGTCTCGTTTTTTTCGTCTGTAATCTGTCAACAATATTCAGTTCATGGTTTGCTACGTTTCATACAACAATGCATTTTTGTCGCTCTTAAAAATGTCGAATTTCGTGCCTTCAAACTACGATTTGCGGACTCGTTGATTTTCTGTTATCAATTAAGAAAAACGCTTCTCAAGCTCATCAAATGCTTATAGAAGCTTATGATGGACATGCTCTAAGTAGAGCACAGTGCTTCAGGTGGTTTGAAAAATTCCGAAGTGGTGATTTTAGCGTGGAGAACGAGGACCGTAGCCGGCCACCGAAAAAGTTTGAGGACGCCGAATTGCAAGCATTGTTGGATGAAGATGATGGTCAAACGCAAAAAATGATGGCAGAGCAGTTGGGAGTGAGCCAAAAAACCATTTCCAAACTTTTGAATGACATGGGCATGATTTTAAAGGTCGGAGGATGGATGCCGCATAAACTGACCATGTGACAATGCACCGCCACATCGAATAAGAGTGACCCGGGAATTGGTGGAGACGTACGATTAGGAACTGCTAGTGCATTCGGCTTACTCACCAGACTTGGCGCCTTCCGATTATCATTTGTTTGCATCGATGGGCCACGCACTCTCCGAGCAGCGCTACAATTCTCACGAAGAAGCCAAAAAATGGCTCAATGATTGGTTTGCGGCCAAAGACGGACAATTTTTTTTGGCGCGGCATCGACAAATTTCCTGAGAGAAGAGAAAAATGTGTCGCTAGCGATAGCTATTATTTTCAGGATTAAATTTGTATCCATTTTTTTGTTAATAAACCTTTAAAATTGAAAAAAAAGTCTGATTTCATAGGTACTAGGGCGGGTCGATTTAAAAATCGCTCATTACTCTGTGAAAATCGTATTCTAGGGATCAAAATAAGAAACTTTGCCGAAGGAACCATGCCTCTAAAATGAATTCTGATGTCCCCCAATTTGGGTCGAACGAAAAATACCACTTTGACCCATTTAGAGTGCTCCAATCGAGTCAAAATCTATGACTGACCCCCACTAACTTTGGACGGCCGATCCGCCCATGCCAGTGGCACACCCCCTGGAACTCCCCTGGGGGGTTCCCCATACAATCATTTCAAAATATGACCATTTTTGGCCTTTACATGAGAAAAGAAACTAAAAAGTTCGACCGAAATTGGGGGGCATCAGAATTCGTTTTAGAGGTATGGTGGTTCCTTCGGCAAAGTTTCTTATTTTTATCCCTAGAATATGATTTTCACAGAGCAATGGGCGATTTTTTTGCCTCCCCACAAATCAACCCGGCCTAATAGGTATATAGGTATAAAGGCCACATACCAAAAATGTAAGCCCTGCGTCTACTTTTTCTTATTTATGGGTCTAAAAATATATGGGTCTGAACCATTGCATAACCTTATGAATTTATATTTTCTAATATCTCTGCATATTCAAAAACCTCGAAAAATATCGATCAACTTACTCTATTCATGGTAATCAGCAGGCAGCAAAAACTTGGTTTTCAAAGTTGAAAATTTGGTCTTTCATCCGCTAACTTTGGTAATTTTGCCCACGCGTGCAAGGGTGCTTAAATTTTCGCCAAGTCTGTAGACACTGTAAACGCGTACACATACGTAGATGTGTAAAAAATTCCGCTTTAGTTGCATATTTCAGTTGCCAAAGTTCGCTTATGGCGAGGTGTTGGCACATCCGTGTGCGGCTCACCGCTTCCTACTTTTCTATTTCCTGTGGGTATAATTTGAAAAACTATTTTTTTTTTTTTGTGAATTTAGTTTAAAAACTAAAATAGAGGCGAAAATGGAATAATTGCTGCAAGTGTTAATATGCGTGTGAGTAGAGAGAGAAAGAGGGGCACAAAAACTATAGTTTTTCTTTCCTTGATGAATATAACAGAACTCAGCGGGTAAGAAATTATATACATTTAGCCTTACCGCAAATATTCTGTTCCGGTTTTTGTAGGGGGTTACTTGCGTTCTAACCCCACTACATACTCTGTAAAACCAGCTATTCATGAGAAGGACAAAAATCGAAATACAATCTTGGCCTAAATATTATATGCGTCTCCTAAGTATTTTATCTAATTTTTTTATTTCAAACAACTTCACGTAAGGCAAATTTTTCGATCCTATGTTGTCGGGCTTGACTGCCTTCAAAGAAAAAATAACAAAACTACTCGTATGTTAAGTTAGGAGAGGTTAACCTGGCTGGCTGAAAGCCATCACATAGACCTATTGGTCTTTAGTGGTACCAGATGGAGTTTGACCGTTACGTTTCCTCGTAGTAGGCTTCTTTTAATAAGCCTGCGTTTTTTACGAATCTAAGTAAGCTCGGAAGCTCTCAAACCCAGAGAGATTCTAACCTCTCATATTGTAGAGCTCCTGAACATTTCATTCGGGTTCTAGCTAATGCAGGGCAAAAACATAGAAGGTGTTCAAGAGTTTTCCTCTCTTCGAGTTCATTGCAAAAACTGCAGCTATCCTTGGTGGTAATTCCCATCTTGTATGCGTGTGCCGCTAACAAATTGAGGATTGTCAGCATGCCTGCAAAAGTTCTGCTTTCTTTTCTAGACAGAGTTAGTACGAATCTAGCGTATTTATCTGCACTCTGTGTACACATGATTTTCGCGGTTTTGCAAGTGTCTGGATTATTCCACCTCCTATCTATCCGTATTTTCATGTCCGCAGCGATGTCTTTGTATACTGTATTTAAAGGTTTCAGAGTGTCGTTTTCTTGTTCGAATTGTATGTAAACAGCGCTTTTGGCAATCTCATCTACAATTTCGTTTCCAGCAATGCCCTTATGTCCGTGTACGCAAGAGATGTGTAACCGTCTGTCTGCGGCTAGTCTCTCTTTGGCTTCCCTGGTCCTAAGAACGTTTTTCCGCAAAGACTTCTGCTTGAAAGAAACTGAAATGTTCAGTGAGCTTTATTGGCCGCCTGATGTCCACCTCTCCGTTAATCATTTTCGAGCCGTCAGTAAATATATTAACCGTATTGGGGCTAGGTTTCATACCTCTTTTCCACCCCTCTTCTCCTATTTGTGTTCGAAATCTCTTCACCCAATTGTATTTCGGAGTCATATAGTCCGTATTGGTCCAATAACTCACACCTATTGCGCTATGTTCGAATATTTTACAGGTAAATTCACCCGTTGCGTTAAGTCTTGCTGCAGATCTAGCTGCTAGACCTTCTGCCCCAATGTCAAACGGAAGTAGGTTGAGTATTCTTTCAAGTACTTTTACTCGTATATAAAATACAGGGTTTATCAATTGGCGCGGGTCGATTTTGGCGCCCTGTGGCAGCCATTTTGTTTTGGTGACATCTGTCAAATCTTTTGTTTATTATTCAGTTGTTTATGCCAAATCATCATGGCAAGTTACACGATTGAACAGCACGTTCAAATGATAAAACTTTATTATCAAAATGAGTGTTCATTAACGCAAACGTTGCGCGCATTGCGCCCATTTTTCGGTAGACGTGGTGGCCCCTCCAATTTCTTATGGCCCATATTGAACCATATATATGGACCTAGACGACATGTGGTTCCAGCAGGACGGCGCTACGTGCCACACAGCAAACGCCATTTTATTCCATTTCAACGTCTACCCGCCCTTATTGAAAAACCCTTTACAAAAAGTTTTGTTCAAGAATGCTTCTATTACGGAACAGCTTATATGTAGTTCCGTGCGCAAATAGATTAACTCCATAAAACAAAAAGTTTAGAAGTGCGACGGAAATTGTTATCCATGATTTGTGGCGTGCGTCTAGATGTTGTTCTACAAATGGAGGGGCCTACAGTTTCAAGCCGACTCCGAACGACAGATATTTTTTTTTATGAGGCGCTTTTCATGGCAGAAATACACTCGGAGGTTGGCCATTGCCTGCCGAGGGGCGACCACTATTAGCAAAAAAACGTTTTCTTCATTTTGATGTTTCACTGAGATTCGAACCTACGTTCCGAATGGTAGTCACCCACTAACCATTTGGCTACGGCGGCCGCCGTTAATTTAGTTAAGCATAAAATGCTTTCATGGAAGTATAACTTCTCTCATCCGAAGGAATTTTTGAAGTGAAACTTCTTAGGCGTCGATGGACGAGCGTGAATGGAGAGTAAAATTTCAAGGCCATGCAACGTTTTGGGCATTTTCGTTCCGCAAGAGAGAAAAAAGATATAACTTAGAGGAAAAGGAGAGAGAGAGCTATACCTTATATATATCTAAGATACACTTTAAACTATTTTAGCAGAGGTTTTTCTTGTGGTTACTAATTTCTAGTAAGAAATAACACTGCCTACTTTTTGGCGCTCGCTTGTTGGTGCAAACTTGTAGGAAATATATTTTTGGTGCCTACTTTTTGGGGCTTTCTTTGGGCCCAATTTTTTCGGCTATGTTTTTTTGGTGTCTTATTTTTGGCGCTTATTTCCGTTTCCTGGCTAGTGCTTGTGCGGACTATAAATATAAAGTGCCATCCATTCCGGCGTCCGATTTATTAGTATTGCCTTGCGGTGAGCTGCTGCGGTCCTGGAATCGCTGCGTTTGTGCGGGTAACAAACGCTCGGAGTAGCGCGCGTTGTTACCACGATTTGTGTCCGGCGTTTACCTACACCGGTCGACCCTTCTCTGTATTTTGTAAATTTTGTCTATTTGTATTCTCTGCAAATTTTGTGAATTTATTTAGATATATATTATTTCCCTCTCTCTCTCTCTCTCTCTCTCTCTCTCTCATTCTCTCTCGGGTCTCTCCCTCTTTCTTTGTCTGCCTTGAAAGTTTCACTTCTGTTATGTGTACTACGCTACACATTGCACTTCTGACGGCATCGAATGTTTTTGCAGGTATTCAATTTTGAAATTTTATTATTTTGAAGGCATCAACAAATTTAACAAACTCTTTCTGGTAGCTGGTGCAGGGCGCAAACTTGTTTTTTTGCTCGACTTCAAAGAACTCAAATTGAGTTCCTTTTCCTTCAAAATTTAGAGTATAAGACAGTACAGCATACAAGGAAGGGGATCACTCTTCCAAAGGCCGCTGGACATATAAGTTGATGCCCAAACAAGATGAATGGATAAGTAGAAAACACGGCGAAGCAAATTTCCATCTAACCGAAATTCTTTGACAATCGTTGACGCAGTGTGTCGATCTAAAGCTGAAAAAAGCCATTTGAGCGTCGTGTTGGAGTGCTACTTTGGCTTTGTTTCAATTTTCAGCTACTTATGGTCCAGCCAATTCCCAAATTATTTATTTCTATGCTTGTATCATTTAATGCTCAGCGCGCAACATTTCATTCCACTGACACCGCGCCCTCATCTCCTCTGGAGGTTTACGCCACTAATTCACAACTGTTGTCCATTTCGTATGTGAGTAAATATCTACGGCTCGGTGGGATGGGGTTGCAAAGTGTTGACCTCATTTTCAAACACACTGGTGACTTGTTCTGGTACTACGTGAGCTATTTCTACTATTTGATTATGCAGATACATATTTTCTACATTTATTTATATGAAATACAAATGCGAAATATATTTTTAACCGAATAACAATGAAACTTCCGTACGCTTAAGCTTCATTTGTATGCCACTTTAGTGCACTTTGCAACAAAGTGGAACTTATTGGCTCGCTATTGAGTGAACCCAATTGCACGCAACAGTTTAGGGCGTCAATATTCCCACGTTAAAGGATTTTTTGGAGTTTCGTTCAAATAAGTAAAATGTCCTTAATTGAATGCTGACACGCCACTTTTTGCTTAATCAGCTTAAGTTTTTGAAAAATATTCTCAAAAAATGTTTACAAAATCATTTTTTAGTACGAGAAATTCATTTCTGAGGCTTCTTTTTAATTAAGTGTACGCTAGATGGCGCTGTAGGCAAATTTTATTGAACTTCATTCATTTATTATTTTTTTATTTGTTTAAATAAATACCGACGTCGCCGAAATATGTGCGGCATTATGGCCCTAATGACATCTCAAATGTTGGCTTCGAGCTCGTCCAAAGTGGTTGGCACATTATCGTAGACTAAGCACCTGACGTTCTACGATGAACTGTGGAGTGGGAGTTGGCCTGAGACAAAAGTTTCGCCATTAGACATTACAAAGTCGGTGACAGTTGCTACCCCAGTCTACACAATAACAGCCATTGAGTCGCACTATTATACTTTATACTTCGCTCTTTCGGTAAGCCCCCCTTACAGCAAATTAATGAAATGTCAAACATAGAAACACGGAATGGGCAAAAAAATGGGCGGTACTAGTCACTAATTAGGATTATTTCAATTAGAAAATTAGAAATACTCAACCACTTCAACAACAACAAGGTCTTGGCGTCGCTCTCGAGCAAATAATCGAGTGGTGCCAATTCACGTGAACGCAGTGGCCAATTCGTGAACGCTCCCCATGAGATGATACAGTCATCAAATTCCATCTTCACAAGCTCAATTGCGGACCTCGGTAGCCTAGCGTAAGTGCACTCGCCTGCCATCCCAGATGTTGTGGATTCGAATCCCACTAAAGCACGGTCCTCGTACTTTTCCAAATTTACCTACTTTCCCTGTTTCTAAACGAAAACTCATTCCTGGAATCCAAAAACCTATCCTTTCCATCCTTACTCCCCCACAACAGTCAGCGCATTATTTGTATTGTGGCTGGTAAAACAAGCAAACAAAATCAAAGAAAAAGACACAGTTACACATTGCATCAGTCGCGCCAGCAAGAGGAAGCGGCCAACCGCGGTAATAGCGCAGACACACCAAGTTTAGCGAAGTCCTCAACCATCTGTGTGATCCTTCTGGCAGAAAAATGTGAAGCACAGATGACGCTCCAAGCAGTAAGAAGGCGTTGCTCCTAAGCAACGACGGTGGGCATTTTGTTAGGGTAAAGACAGCTTGTCATACAAGGAAGCGAAGCTAATGGGATCACTCATCCAAAGGTCGCTTGCCATATAAGTTGATTCCCAAACAAGATGAATGGATAAACAGAAAACACGGCGAAAGAGATTTCTATCTCACAGAGACTCTCAGCGGATATGGTGGCTTCCTTGCATACTTCCACCATACCTCAACCCGGCATGCCGCGGGGAAGATGAGAGTGCAGAACATGTGACTCTGACACGGATAGTTCGAAGTTGGACGAAAGAGTTGGCGGAGTATTATTTTGCAAAAAGCTCCCATCAGACTCAAATTCAGGTTACCGGATCACTGCAGTGTGTTCCAAGCAGAGGTAGCCACATTCAAAGAAGCAGCTGACTGCCTACCCACCTGCGTAATATCAGTTAAGTAAGGTCATATTTCCTCAGATAGTCAAGTGGCAATTAGGGCCCTGGGCTCGATTAGGGTGCATTCGAAACTGGTCAAGAAATACCTGACTTCACTTTCGATTGCATAAGGCTAATTTGGGTACCAGGTTTTAGCGAGATTGCGCTAAACTGCGAAGCGAACGAGCTGGCCAAACCGGAGACTTGTGAAGTAGGTTCCCCGCGAAGGGGAAGATTGGAATCCTCTTGATAACCTACCCTCTACTACTTCGATGACACATGGTCCAACTGACCAACAGTTCCATTCATATGAAGATATCAAAAAATAGCTTGATCCGTGGATAGCCTCAAAAGATGAACAGTTTTACCGCGACGGTATACGAGATCTACCAGAAAGGTAGTAGATGGGCTTCGCGTCAACTCAGCGAGCGTTGGTTGGTTGGTTGGTTAGAGTGGTGATTCATCCAAAATCCAACTAGCGCTTCCGCACCATTTCGTTGCCACATCGTCGTTACCAAATTGATTAACAGTTATTTACAGCAGGACTACATCCAGTCTGTGCGGTTTAGGAACCTTATTAGGTTGTTGACGTCTAAGCCAGACAGCTGCTCGAGACTCTCGAGCAGCGGTTTGCCCAGGGTTGACATTCTGTCCTTCCATAGGGCAGGGCATTCACAGAGAAAATGGAAGATTGTTTCTTTTTTCTCCAGTTGTTTGCAACTATGACAGTATGTGTTGTGAGGGATGCCCATTTTGGCGGCTTGTTCTCCGAAAGACCAGAAGCCAGTTATGACTGCCGTAAGTCTACAGGTGTCCCCAATTGCTAGTACTTCCGCTTGGAAGACACTACTGGTATTAGGGAGACGCACAGATTTTTCAATTCCAAGTCTCTGAGAATTTATACCAGCTCCGACACCACAATCCATTTTACTGCCATCTGTATAGACTGGTATCGAAGTAGTTTAGAGAGTATCCCTTATTCCATTCTTTTTTAGATGAAAAGAGTGTGGCAAAATTCCTATTGAACGTTACCATCGGGACAATGTAGTCAGTCCACACCGAGGTTAACTGAGTTTGTCGCAATAATAGACTAGCGTGACCATAAGTTTTAAGTGGGCAAGTACACAAACTTTTAACGTCGCGAAATGGATCGGAGACGCTCGAGAGATCTTCTGAGGATGACGAAATTCCAGCTCTCAATCCACGTTGGTGTCCTTACAGTCGCTAGCAGCGAGGTATGCATATCGTGAGGCTTGGAATTACTTCGAGTCTTTTTTTGCGTCAGCTGTAAGGAGGATGAGGTGGCACTATCTCAGCAGCTTCTCCTTAGCTGCTCTCGCTAGGATTTACGCATCTCGGCTCTCACTTCTTTCCTACGCCTGCTGATAGAGGAAGCCTTGATATTAAAAATCTGATGAACTTCGTCCGCAGCATAAAGTGGCTAACATAACCGCAAACCAGACATCGTTCGTAATCTCTTTGCGTCCTATCGGTTTCCTTCACCGCTTTTCCCTTGCAATGGCATCACGAAAGGTGAACTTGATTTCTTCGTTCAAATGGGCCCATTCTCTGGGCAACCATTATAGCCTAACCTAACTGACAAATTCTTTATCGAGTTACACGCGCTTTTTCCACAAGTGAGCGTGGTTCTGCGCATTTATCAGAATTTTATTTGTGTTGGGTGTCTTTTTTGGTACCAAATTTTAATAATTTTGAGACATCATCATCATTCTTTTGAAAATTAATGTTATATGGTAGGTAAGCATGGGTATTGACCCATTTCGCTGGCTCCGTTTCGGTCGTTAATGTACAGTAAGTGTATCAACTAGAGTCGACTTAATTCACACACCTCATAATAGCATCCACAAAAAAAAAAAATAAACAACCAAAAGCATTTTCTTGTAAAATAACTCTGACAAATCCTAATATCACTCCACAGTGCCTTAGCAAGGCTTTGTTATAAACAATTTTGCTGTTGGTTTACCTGTTGTTGTTTGAATTTTAACATTCCTGATAACTCATTCTTATGCATGCCGCTTATTCACACTACTTATTCATCTACATACTTAAATTCTTTGTACTTATCCTCCACTTATTCTCTTCCTCAACATATTCAATATTTTACAGCGAGGAGAATGTGTGGAAATTATCCGAGCAAGTGAAGAAAACACGCATCGATGAACTTTCAAAGTGTTACGCGGTGTTCGTGTCGAATGAGGGACGTACTGTGCCGTTGTGGCGCCAAAAAGCAGGACGTGGCGATGATCAGGTCGTGATATGGGTAAGTAACACAAATCAAACAACAATATGTGTAAAGTTCGAGAGGGCGAACAAAATACTCGTACTAGAAAAAAGGAAAACAAACAAAAACAACTTGAGCACTCGAATAAAGCGCAACACATTCAATATCGCGCAAGTGGCACTTGTAAGCGCTTGTCGCTGTCGCTGCTCTTGTTGCTCAACTGCTGTTGCTTCTACATCGTTTCCATGCAGATGCCACATTTAAACTGTTACAAAGCTAGAGTCGAATATCTTACACTTTTCTATCTAATACTCTTTTCTTGTCTTATGCTTTGCACCCCAATTTCAGTCCGTTCGATTATGCCAACATTAGAAGATGACAAGCAGGCTTACGGGGCGTATGAGTAACATGCTTTGTACCAGGGCGCACATACGAGGATGTGTGTATGTATGTAATCACGCACACTCGCCCGAACGAGCATACAGGGTGTATTTTAGTTTTCGGCTGGGTGTTTGTTTGATAAGTCTTTAATTGTATAAAATTTTGTAATTCATATTTTATTGATTAATTTGACGGCCTTTAGTGTGGTATGATGACTATACAAGTAATACTTCTTGATCAAAATGTTCCCGAAATATTTTCAGAAAATTCAAAATGCAAGTTTATTCCTCAAAAGTCATATTGTTGACTTTATAGTACTATCCATCAACTGCAACGCACTTATCCCAGCGTTTGATTCAACTATCGAAACATTTTTAGAATTCTATTTTCGGTATAGACATCAGAGCTGTCTTCGATTTTGCTATTATTTCCTTTCGGCTGCTAAAATACATGCCGGGTAGCAGTTTTTTGACTTGACCAAACAGAAAAAAATTGGAGACAGCCATATCAGATGAATTCAATGGCTGCTGGATGGTATTCGTTGGTCAAAAATTCATGGATAAAGATGGAACTTTGCGGCTGCTCCCTTATTAAATTAAACTGCGACCATTCATCAACTTTTCTTTCACTTTATTGAAGTTTTCATCAGTTTTTACAAATGCCAAGCAATGTCGATAAAATGTTGGTAGTTGGCAACCTAACAAAAAAAAGGCAACTCAAGTCTGTTTACTTAGACGGTCAACTGGCGGTTGCTCCTGGATCTCTTTGCTCTAGATATATATTAGAAGGACAGGCATTTTAAAGCACGTTTTCCCAATCCTTTAACCCACTCGAATTCACCGCTTCAACGTTTTCTGGTATACGTTGGCCTGTCTTGGTTTGTCGGCCCGTCTTTACTTTACCAGCCTTAACCGCCAACGGAAATATATTTTTATTTATTTATTTCTTTATTAAGCCAATGAATATAAAAGACTCTTATGGGCCAAATGGGTATATTGAAAGCGCTAATTGGCATTAAAAAAATACAATTAAACTATTTATAATATATATTCAAAAAATCCGATAGGCAATCCTTTGAAAATGAAAAATCTTTCTCAAGAAATTGTATGATTAGTTATTAAATAAATTTAGAGATTAATTACGAGGGGTGCCTTTTATATTTCGGGATTTGGCAACCCTGGTGTTGCAATCTGGCAACTGACTGCTGTATCGCAAAGTTTGACATTTTTTGGCTTTTCCGTACTCAGAACGTTTTGAAATACCAGCGCTATTTGTGTTGTTTACAGTAACTTAAAAGATTCATCTCGGTCCAAAAATGGAATTAAATCGTGAACATTTTCGTGCGATTATTTTTTACAACTTTCGACGTGGATTAACTCAGCAACATTGCATGGATGAACTTAATTCATTTTTTGGCGATGAAGCTCCACCAAGGACCAGTGTTTATCGATGGTATGGTGAATTCAATCGTGGTCGTAGTTCACTCCAAGACGAATTTCGTGAAGGTCGTCCAAAATCAGTTGTTGTTCCGAAAACCATTAATGCTGTGCGCGAACTGATATTGCAAGATCGTCATGTGACCTATCGTGAGATTGAGACAATCTTAGGCATTAGTGGGACCAGCATACATTCAATATCGCATAAACATTTGACTGTCAAAAAAATTTGTTCGCGTTGGATCCCACACAATTTGTCAATTGCTCACAAAAAGGCTCGTGTCGATTGGTCGAAGAAAATGCTCAAAAAATACGATCGCGGGGCTTCGAAACACGTCTATGACATCGTGACAGGTGATGAATCATGGATTTACGCGTATGAGCCCGAAAGTAAACAGCAGTCGACTGTATGGGTGTTTCAAGATGAGCCCAATCCTACAAAAGTTGTTCGCGCACGAAGCACTTCCAAGCAAATGGTCGCCTGTTTTTTCGGAAAAACTGGGCATGTCGCAACCGTACCACTAGAACAACGCAGAACAGTAAATTCTGAGTGGTACACAACCATTTGTTTCAGAATGCATGTTTTGGAGGTACCTCATTCAGAGTGGCAAAAGTGCTTCGACAATTGGTTCAAACGCATGCAAAAGTGTATAGATCTTCATGGAGAATATTTTGAAAAACAATAAACTGATTTTCGATGATTAAAATTTGCTTTTGTTCTCTAATCCCGACATATAAAAGGCACCCCTCGTATTATTAAACTCAATTGAGGCTCTAGTAGTAAAAGCATTTCGAGCATAAACAGATTTTGAAACACCGACATAGAGAAACTCCGAACTCCATAGACCTCTGGCGCGAATATTAAAGAAAATCCTCTCCAGACGCACCGGACAATGAACTGCTCGATGGATCAAATCAAAAATGAATGACAAGATTGCTCACCTGTTCTGCAATGCTTTTAAGTTAATCAATAAGCATCGCGCTTCATAGGTAGGGAAACTCAACCTTTTGTACTTTTGACGGAATAATTTTTTACTGAAGAATTTTTTATTACGAAGTGTAGCAGAATCATCTGAAAGCAAAATCAAATTGTTTTTCTGGGCATAGGATAGGAGGTTAGATTGTTGTGGCAGTGGGCTTAGAATAGCCAACTCACCCACTTAAGCCATGTAGGTCCGTTGTAGTACCACTGCATAATATGGGAACCCCAGTATTTATTCATCATAGAACAATGTTGACTCTCTTATGAAGCGAAGGATCGGTTTTATCCCAACACCGGATAGTTCCATAAGAGAGTCAAAATGATATTTTCCTAACAACCTTGCTCTATTAGCTAAGGCTGTACAATTACAGTGGAAGTGTGCTGCTGTTTCTTCTTCTTCCTCATCTGTACAACTTCTGCAGTATTCATAAGGAAATACTCCTAGCCTAGAAGAGTGTCTTCCTATCAACGCAGTGCACACAAGCCACGACCTACGAGATGTTCTCACTTGAGAGGTTGAGCAATTTTCCTGATCTTTTCTTATCTATTTGCAGCCAAATTAGCCAAGTATTTCATTATCTCCATGACCTATTAGAGAATATTATTTTTTATCCTTAAATTGCAAGTTACCATAGGAATTCCAATATCGTCTCTCTTTTCGAGAAGGGTATTTGTGGCTCGCTCATCGGTCTTGCAATTTCCTCCAATATCTCTGTGTCCCGGCATCCATATAAGGCTGACCTTGAAGACGGCGCTAAAGTCATTTAGAGCTGTCAGACATTTTTGAGCCACATTTGATCTTAGTATAACTGTCTCCATTGATTTGACGCAGTTACCTCATTTATGGCTAAGACTTCTGCTTGATAGACGCTAGTGGGACAGATAATTCTAATCTTAATTCTTAAAAAAACAAAAAACTCCATAGCCTACTTTATTTTCTAGCATGAATCCATACGCATAAAAATTTATTTTACCTATTCCCCATTGTCTTTGAGTTTGTCACTCTCTTCTTGACGGTATGTTAGACTTGAAGAGCCTGTCGAAGGTGAATTTAAGAAAGCAGTAGTCTTTTTTGATTATATCTACTCAAAGTTTAGGTGCGCAACTAAGTTCTCGTTGTTTTTTTTTATGAAAATAAAACTTTATTCTGAAAAAATAGTGACAAATGAATCATTGAAAGTATTGCCCTTCGCTGGCTACTACTTTTTCCCATCTCTCTGGTAGATCTCGTATACCGTTGCAGTAAAACTGTTCCATCTTTTGAGGCTATCCACGGATCAAGCCATTTTTTGATGTCTTCATATGAATGGAACTGCTGGTCAGCTAGACCATGTGCCATCGATCGGAACAGGTGATAATCGGACGGCGCAATATCTGGAGAATATGGCGGGTGGGTAGGATTTCCCATTTCCGTGTTTCCAGGTAGGTTTTAACAGGTTTGGCAACGTGAGGCCGAGCGTTGTCATGGTGTAGAATCACTTTTTCATGCCTCTCCGCGTAATGTGGCCGCTTCTCGCGCAGTGCTCGGCTCAATCGCACCAATTGAAGTCGATACCGATCCCCAGTGATGGTTTCGCTTGGTTTTAACAGGTCATAGTAAATAACACCAACTTGGTCCCACCAAATACATAGCATAACCTTCGCAGCGTGAGTATTCGGCCAAGGCGACGATGTAGAAGCACGACCGGGCAGTCCCCATGACTTTCTTTTCTTTGGATTGCTGTAATGAATCCATTTTTCGTCACCCGTCACGATGCGATCAAGAAAATCCTTCCTTTTTTGCCCCTGGAGCAGTTTTTCACAGGCGAAAAAATGACGTTCAACATCCCTTGGTTTTAACTCATAAGGAACCCAAGTCCCCTGTTTCTGAATCATTCGCAAAGCATGCAATCGCTTGGAAATGAATTGGCGGGTAACTCCTAATACTGAAGCAAGCTCTTCTTGCGTTTGATTTGGATCCTCATTGAGCAATGCTTCCAATTCAGCGTCTTCGAAGATTTTTGGCCTTCCTTCACGCGGAGGGTGGTCAACATTAAAATCACCGTCTTTGAAGCGACGGAACCAATCTCTGCACGTTGTTTCACTTAAAGCAGCATCTCCATAAACTTGTTGTACTCCTTCACGACAACGCCCCATGTTGCACAAGGCGTCAAAGCCGCACTCCAAGAGCTCGAATGGGAGGTCCTTCAGCACCCGCTGTATTCTCCGTACCTTGCATTGACCGATTCCATATTTTTTGCTCCTTGCTCCATGTGAAGGGCGTTACCTTCCACAACAAAGAGAAACTGGCTCAACAACTTCTTTGACACCACACCAGGCAATTTTTGGCAGAACGGCATCAACAAATTTATCGAGAGGTGGAAAGAAGTTGTAAACAGCAACGGCGAATATAAAATTGAATAACTTATTGATATAATTATTGTTTTTGTTTAAATAAAAGTCTTTGGTAAAAATGCTGCGAACTTATTCCCCAACCGAATAGTTATGAAGCTCATTGGAGCTGCATCTCTTTAAAATTCTGAAAGCTCTTAGTTTTTATAAACCTTTTACTAAATAAATATATTACAAATAATAATAAATAATATTAATTTACACAGCTACTGGCACGCACACTAAAGGGCATTTTCCAGAAATTCAATTTGTTTCCCAAAATATTCATATTTTTTTCCGCCGCTACACTGGCTAAATTCCTTCCCAAATTGTCTCTCCTTTTATGAGTCATCAGTTACCAGTAGCAATTAGTAATTATTTTCTCATTTCAACTTTAAAAGAACATTTTCCACATCTTAAATTCCATTTGACCATTCAATGGCAATCAGTGTACGAACAGAAACAGATTTTTAAATTCTCAAAATTAGGAAAGCAAATGTTGCCTTTCAAACAAGCCTCTTTCTCTGCAAAAACCAAACTGACCCACATTGTACGAGTATATTTGTTTGAAAATATTTTATTCACTACCTTTTTTGAGCCACTGCCAGCGAAAAGCAACGTTGTAAATCATTAGTCAATTACATCCGGTCACTGTCAAACATTAAATTTGTAACGCAAAGCACAAAGAAAATGTACCGATGTTGGCAGAAAGGGTTGTTTAGAAAAGGCAAAGCTGCTGGGTGGGCCAATTGGGCTGGACCGAGGCTACATCGGTGACTGCATCGCACCACCGTACAGTGGAAGTTCAGACTGAAGCTGCGACTAGGTCAGCCACAATCGATCGGCGTCATCAATTATACATGAATTTACTTTACAAACGAGTTGGCTGAATGGATGGAAAGGCGCATTTCAATTTTATTAGCGAAAAGTAGTTACGACTACGCAAGCATTCATCTTCTGCTGAGCCAAGCAGTGTTGTTGCTGTAGTTGGAATGAAAATTTGGTAGACGCCACTTTGTTGACTGAAGGCTGAAAAGGAAAACATAAAACCTGCCGTACGTCGTTTGCCCTCCTGCTTGCCTTGCTTGCCCTGTTTGCTGATTGCTTGGTCCTCCGCTTGGTATTGGGTAATCTAAAAAGTTCGCTAACAAATTGCCAATACCCGATATGCGACTATTGCGCGTTTGAAAAGTAAAATTTGTTCGGTTGACATTGAAAAAAAGCTTTACCAAAGTGGCATTTAGTGGAAAGTGATTTGAATTTGAAGAAGATTGAAAATGTCGAACATTTTCCACGGATCTCCCTTTTTTACTATAAAAAGGAAAGAATGCACTGCAGACTGGTAGATGAAAATTGCTGTGGTTTTTTAAATAACCTATGTCCGTTCTTTGTATTTTTATTTAAAGTAGTTTTATTTCATTTTTTTTATTTAAATTTTGTGTTGTATTTCATTTTTTTTTCTTTGTTGGAAAGTTTTTTTTTTTTTCATTTAAATATAATATTTAGTTTTATTTCAATTTTTTTATTAAATTTTTTTTTGCACGTAATTTATTGTTTCTTTGAATTTTTTCAATTTAAAATTTGTGATTTATTTAAACTTTTTTATTTAAAACTTTTTGATGTAATTTTTTTTAATTTAAATTTTGTTATTTATATTATGTTTTTTTTTGTTTGAAACTTTTTTAATTTTTTTATTTAAAACTTTCTTTGAATTTTTTTTATTTGAATTTATTTTATTTAAAATTTGTGTTTTATTTAAATTTTTTTATTTAAAATTTTTTCATTTTTTGTTGTATTTAAATTTTGTGTTTTAATTCAATTTTTTTATTCACAATAATTTTTTGCATTTCATTTTTTGTTTCTTTGAATTTTTTTTTCTAATTTTTTTTAATTTCAAATTTGTGTATTATTTTAATTTTTTTATTTATAATTTTTTTATTTGATTTTTTTTATTTAAATTTTGTGTTTCATTCCATTTTTTTATTTGACATTTTTTTATCTGAATTTTTTATTATTTATTGTATTTCAATTTTTTTTGTTCGAAATATTTTTTTGCATTTCATTTTTCGTTTCTTTGAAATTTTTTTATTCGAATTTTTTTGTTTGATTTTTTATTTATTTCAATTTTGTGTTTTATTTCATTTTTTTTTTTGTTTGAAAGCTTTTTATTTGATTTTTTTTTTATTTAATTTTGTGTCTTATTTCAATTTGTTTTATTCAAAATTTTTTTTTGCATTTCATTTTTGTTTCTTTGAAATGTTTTTATTTGATTATTTTATTTAAATTTTGTGTTTTGTTTCACTTTTTTTTATTTGAAATTTTTTTATTTAAACTTTGTGTTTTATTTCAAATTTTTTATTTCGAATTTTTTTATCTAAATTTTTTTATTTTTGTTTGAGCACTTTCTCTGTAAATGTTCGGGTTTGGCAGCCAGGCGATTAAGGCCACTGTGGGTGCTCCTTTTTTCGACAGCCTGAGGCAGTGCGTCAACAAAAATCCCTTTGACTTTCTCCATTACATCAAGAGCTCTGGCTGGCTGTCGATATCTGCCTGTTGGAGGTCCCATAATTGTATCAAAACGGCGCGTTGGCGCTGCTTGGGGAGCGCCAGAGTGCTACTTCAACTATTTCACCTAACTACTTGCACCAGTGTGACGTCACACAAAACCTATTCCACAAACAAAAGTGGTATACTGATACGCAATAATAGCGGTACTCCAAAAATTACAAATGGCTCGCCGATTGCTAAAAACACGAAAAAAATTTCATTTTTTATCAAACTTTTCGACCTACCCCATATATATGTATGTATTTGGTTATCCTTGGCCGCATACAACTGTATGGGTGCTTTGGTTCGTTTGCAATTTTGTTTATTATGTAGCATTTCTGCATGTATGTATGTATGTATGTATGTATGTATGTGCGTTAGTGTAGTTGTATGCGCAATGATGCAAATCTCACGAATACACTTAACCTTTTCCTTGCATGCATTAATAAAGTCATATTGGCCAACTACTCTGAGTAGCCACGCTCGAGTTTTTCCTTAGCATATCTTACGGCCCAAAAAACAGAAGAAATATAGCAATTGCACGTGAATAGCCTAAATGGAAAAGACCATTTAAGTTGGCACCACCTTTCGGGCGTTCAGTACGGGTGGTGTGCATTTGGGCGTGATTCGGGAAATTTGTGAATTTTTCTACTAATAAAATAAAGAAATTATGTGCTTGGTGGCGGACATGCCGAGGTCAGCCCAAGCCAACGTCAGCCATGAAGGAGCGCCAATTTAACGGACGATCGGTAAGGGGAGCGTACTTAACAGCGTTTGGCCCAGTGGCACCAAGGAAAAAATTCGCTTTGTTGTTTAGCTTGTGTGGATATATGTTGTCGGTGTGTGGTATGTTGCATGTGGCACATTATGCCCGGCGGCGTTAATGTTCACAACTACAACGGCATGGCTTCCAAATAATTACATACAACATTTACATTTTACACAAAAATTTATATGTTAAATATGTATATGCGCGCATGTATGTATGTGTGCGAGGCTGCTGCTATGCGTGTTTCTGTTTCATCATGGCAGCGTTCATCGGTCCCTCTAGGCTTTGTGCTTGCGACCGACCGCCTATATTACCAGTCTTAGTTTTAGCCTTGTCAGACCCTGCAGCACATAAAATGCAAACAAGCGAGTAGTGCAGCGTTTTTTTTCGGTTGATATTTTCCACTTTGTTAGATTCTTTCTTTATTACATCGTATTTTTTTTTTTTGAATCCACATTTACTTTTATATATATGCAGATATGTATGTACATACACAAACACACGCACACATACGTGCACAAGTACAGTTATGTGCTTGCTACTTAAAGTTTACGACATTATTTCATTTCATTAAAATACGAAACGAAACTTTCTACTTGAATGCCGTTTTTGTTGTTGCAAATATTTTATATTTCTCTTAATTTTCTTGCTTTCAGGATTACCACGTCTTCTTCATGCACAATCCATCGCCTAATCGCTGCTTGGTGTTTGACTTGGATACGACGCTACCTTTTCCCACGTACTTTCACAAGTATGTTACGGAAACATTTCGCTCGGATCTGGCGCTGAGGCCAGAACACCATAGGCAAGTATTCCTTCTTACAACTAATCCAAAACATGACGAGCTTTCTGACGATAATTTCAACAAGTGCAGAAGTGGAGTGCGAGATCGCACTTTAGAAACTCAGCAGTCCTTTGAACTGCCTTTGAAGTGCAAGGCGTAAGAGAGGAGCCTGTACTATAGCTCGGAGCTCGGTAAAACACCCAAAAAGGGTTTACGCGCCGATTAAATATATAGTACTTTTTTTGATTACTTACATACCCCATATTTCTGCTGAACAGAATTATCCGCTCCACCATCGAGTTCAACGAGTGGCGCTTATTTATATCGCGGCGCTTTTAGAATCATACCCTCTGATGCCCTAAATAATGTTTGTACATATTTTCTTTTTACCTCCCCTAGACAGAATGCAGGTAACACTACAGCTCAGCTTGCCGTATCTAATCAATGGAAACTCGGCCACACACCCGATCTGGGACCAACAAATCCCAGTGACTATTGTTGACATGAGCCATATTTTAATAGTTTATTTAGTGCTAGAATTCCAGCGGATTGAAAATATACCTGGTCGGCGGAACTGCTTACGGTTCTTTACTGATGTCTCAAAGTTTGACGACAAACTTGGGTTTTGCTTTTATAAGTACTGCAAGAAGCCAAAAGTAAACGTTTCGGCTCTTCTGCTTAATCACTGCAGCATTTTTCAGGCAAAAATTTCCACCATTAATGAGGTAGCTCTCCGATATTGTCTCTCATCTATAGGCTGGGCCATGTAAAATTTTGAATCAGCTATAAAAAAAAACTAATCAATATTTTTTCAAGCTTTTTTTTGTATTTTGAAGATTGAACATTGTCATTTATGAATGCAAAATTATATCGTTCAAATGACTGCCACGACTGGCTTTACAGTAGGCCATTCGATCAACCCAATTTTTAAGCACATTTTCGATTGTTTGGCCTCCAATTGCATGAATGGCAACTTCGGTTTCGTATTTTAAAGCATCAATCGTCTTTGGATGGTTCACATAGCATTTGTCCTTAACGGCTCCCCACAAAAAATAGTCCAACGGGCTTAAATTACAGCTCCGAGGCGGCCAATTGATATCGGAATTTCGGCTGATTATTCGGTTTTCAAAAACGATAGCCAAAAGTTCGAGTGTAACTTTGGTAGTGTGACAAGTTGCACCGTCCTGTTGAAACCAAATGTCATCCATGTCATCCTCTTCAATTTTTGGAAACAACTCGTTGAGCATGTCACGGTAACGCTCGCCATTTACTGTAACAGCGGCTCCTCGCTCATTTTCGAAAAAAATGGCCCGATGATGCCGCCAGACCAAAAACCGCACCAAACAGTGACTCGTTGTGGATGCATTTGCTTCTCTACAGTCACGTGTGGATTTTCTGAGCCCCAAATCTGACAACTTTTCTTATTGACGCAGCCACCGATGTGAAAACCAGAAAAGAAGAAGAAGACTCACCACTTTGGAAATAGGTTTTCAATATTTCCCAATTTTGTTCAAGCGTATAGCGTCCCACTTCGTAAATGTCAAACCTTTAAGTAAATTATGAACACATTTGACAACTCATTTGTGTTACTATTCTCAAACAAATGGGTGGTTCAAAAAGCAAACGCTATATGGGCTACCCTGTATATTTATTCCAATAAACTAGCGATGATGAAATCTATCGGTGAGCTTGTCACTAATTCCATCACTGTTCGCAAATGCCAGGCTTCTCTTAACGAGATGGCGCTCTCTTATCGAAATGCAAAACCTGTTGAATTACGCAGAATTTTTTTTTTTAATCTTCAAATATATTCGAGAATGGAAACAATTCCAATATCTTTTAATTTTATTGTGCACCAAAAAAAATTTTTTTTTTCATTTCCAGAGAAGGTTCTATTATTCTATATTATTTTTCATGATACCCATATTTGTATTCTACAATCCACTGATTCTTGAAATAATTTTTTTAATTACTCCTATCCTTGAAAATTCAAAGTATTTCCCAAAAATCCTGTCGTCAGAGAGAATAACTTAAAACGCTGTTTTATTATAGATGGCCCCTAGTTGGTTGGTGTAGGTGTTGTCTGAGCGACACAACCCAGACCCAATTAGAACAAAAGATGCCATTTTGATACGCCACTTGTAGAGCCACTGCTTTTTATTAGTCGAACCATCTTGAATTGACTATGAAACTGCCTACCCTATGAACAGAAAGTACCGGGAATGTTTAAATAAAACAAAACAGAGTTAAATTTCAGGCAAATTTGTTTTATCTTCCTCAAGATATAACCCTCCAGAGGCAACACAAATGTGCCAAAGTTAAACCCAGTCCTCCATGCACTCCTGGTAGCCCAACGAAGGGATGACCTTCAGCTCGTTCATCGCCTTCTCTTTGATCTCCTCTATCGACTGAAATCTCGTTCAACGAAGTAGTAACTGCAACTGGGGAAACAAAAAGAAGCACGGGGCCATATCAGGTGAATACGGTGCTTGTACGATGGTATTTACGTGGTGTTTGGTCAAAGAATCCAGCACAATCATGCAAAATCCAAGAATTGTTTGCTCACATTTCTGGCCGTTTGTGACGTACAGCATCTTTCATCTTCAAAACGGATAAATAATATTCTTTATTGACTGTCTGGCCCGATGGAGGGTACTCATGGTGCACTACACCTTGGCAATCGAAGAAAATAGTCTTCCCGGTCAGTTCGATACTTTTTGATCATAGAGTATGCCGTCTATTTTCTTTTCTGCAATTTCTTTTAAGTTAACCATCGAGAATTCCCCCAGCGTTTTATGTCATAGAAGTGAAAAACTTTTTCTATAGATTCTTCTTGATTACAGCTTCTACATCTATCATTACATGGCCACCTCATCCTCCTGGCTTGGTTTCCCAACAACCAGTTGGCCGTTATTATTGACGTAATTTTGAAAATGTCTGACCGTGGCTTTCTTAACAATTCGTCAGTTCTGGATTTGTTGAAATTGGGACACGTTTGTTTAGTTATTTTGCAGGTATTCATGTTAGCCCATCTGTCAGCAGCCTGCTTCTGGAGTAGCGAGAAAACCTCCTTTTCGCACACGCTTTGGGGGCAGCCTTTTACTACCGCTTCAGATTCTTTATAGGCTGCCCCTTGGCTTGTCAGATTTTCAGCTTTATCATTTCCTTCTATGTTCCTATTGCCAGGTATCCAGATGAGAGTCGTGTCTGTCGTGCCCGCTAAAGAGTTAAGAGCTTCCTTGCATTGTCTGATGATTTTTGAATTGGTTATAGGTGACTTTAAAGCTAAGTTGACTGATTGACAAACTGAAAAAATGCATACTTCCTTGTTGCGGATGATTTTTTATCATCCTGCAAGCTTCTCTTATCCCGAGAACTTCTGCTCAGTTCCCCAGGCGAAAGCATTTGGAAGTTTCGACATCTTTCGCATAAACACGGACGGGCTGACGACGCAATCCAACTTGGATCCGTCAGTGTAAAGTGCAGTTGTATTCTCCTTGACCACTGAATTCAAATCTCATTCCTTAAACTCTATTCTGAAGTCTAGGGTAGCGATAGTAAAATCTGGTGGGCTGCTAATAAGCCTTGATAACCTTGATAAACTGGCTAATGAAGGCTCTGCAAGTATGCCACTAGACCCTGAACCCTTTCTAGGTGTCAATTCCGCATCGACTCAACTATGAATTGACAACTTCATGAGATCTACCCATAGAAGACGTTGGCCTGGATAGAACTCGTGCAGAGTGGAAAAGTGCGTTGTGAAAGAACCAAACAGAAAAATAGCGATCTTTCTTCTAAAACTCAGCAGAAAGGACCTGAGAGTGCTGGTGGGTGTAATCACAGAGCACAACGCCTGTGGTCAGCAAATGGCTGCCGACGCCCATGTCGATATGTCTATCCTATCTTGAGTATGACGACACTGCAGGCCATTTTCTCTGTAGCTGTCCGGTGCTTTCCAGTATCAGACTTAGAATATTGGGTTGCGATATACTGAGTGTGGATAAAGTTCATACTCTTCCTCTTCCGGATCTCTTAAGATTCATCAATGAATTCAAGCGATTTGTGAAAGAGTGACCTCAAACTAATTTTTCCGTCTTACCATCCACATTTTATCTTTCCTATCTCTGTATTTTTTCTACTCAAATCTATCCGGGTGTAGTACAATGGCCTCCTGACTGAGTGCTTGGACTTGTCCAAACCCCCAAAAATCTAATCTAATCTAATCTAAAAGTCTTTGGCTTTTTAAGATTACACTATGACCGAACGTCCTAGCATTCCAAACACCTGCTTCCATTCTTTTGTCCTGAAGGTGGCCCTTAGTTTCGCGAGTATTTTGATTTTTCGTATGTTTTAATTTTTTTTGGTTTTCATCGCATTCTGTAATACCCAGCTCGTCGGTCGCATTATCAGCTCTTTGGCCACACTTAGCCATTAAATTGCTGAATCTGCCTCTATGCTTTTTCCAATTTATATAATTTTTCTCTATTTTTATTACTATTGCTTTCATAATTTCTCGTCCTTCTTACAGATACTTCAGAGTTATACCCGCAGAAACATATCTAAGTGAATTCTCGTCGGACCGCCGACACATGCGAAGGCCAGATGGCAGTTGGATAAAGCCACCGCCCTCATACCCGCCCATACAGTCAAGCAGTAAGGCATTCATTCAGGCATTTATGCCTTTGGCATTTCCACCTTATTTGTGCTATTATTGAATTTTAATGTTTCTTTATTTAATTTTGCCAATTTCCTTTAACATAGTAATTTTCCACATTTCTCTGTGCTCTCCTCCCGCAGGCAATGCGCATAGCTTGGGCGATTTTATCTGCATGAATGCGAGCAAAGGCCCCGGTACCGTTTACAGCCTCTCAGAATTTGTGCAAACCTTCTACAAGGCGCCGAATGTGGTGGCGCAACAGAATAACAAATAATACCAACAGTGCTGAGCAACTATCAATTGAAGTGCCGGTCAAGTGTAACGAGCAGACAGTGAATGGCGCCACAACGCCACATGTGGACCGGCGAAGTGATAAACGAAAGTGTTGCAACAGCACCAGCTGTAAACGACGCTTACGTACATTTAGTTAATGGAAGTTTGAGGGTGTGGGAGAGTGCGGGAGTATGAACTAAGATTGCGCTAGCAGGACCGAGATGGCGTGGCACACAGCAACAATAGCAATAAGAACAAACTAAGGGAAAAGTAAGCAGCACAGCATTAATAAAAGCAGCATGGCGGCTAGTTTTAAAAGGGCTCAGCAGCTGAACATCATCGTAACGACATTAACGTCGTCAGCAACAATTACCTTCAACGCCACACTCAAATCGCTCGCTTGCATTTGGTATTTGGTCATCGCATAGCGTTCAAGGGACGAGCCACGATCCACCCAGGCTGTCGGGCACATCTGTGCGCTGATGCAAATGTCACTTAATTTGCATATAACACAAAATCACCCTAAGCCTGAGCCAAGCATAGCTGTAAAACTTTTATTACTGCATCACCGTTCGCCTCACCTCACCTCACCTCGCTCAGATTGCAAGCAACGATTTGGCTTTACGATTCATTCTGATTCGAATGATGCTCTCGATATTCACACCAGCTGAGCTGAGCTGCCTAACTGTCTACCACTCACAAACGCAAATGCTTTGCTGACATTCTCGCATAAATACTTTCCAAGTATGCGCTAGGGCGAATAACATTGCCCACATTCATGCATACCTAGCATTGTTTTTGTAGTTGTTCGTTGGTAATATTTTTAACCTTCATTTATAGTATTGGTTGGTGCTGGCACATGAAGTATAATTTGATGGATTCATTGGTTTTAATGGCTTCGGTTGATGGCATTTTGCTTGATTGAATGCCAATGGCATAGTTGTTAGTGGGCAGCGCATGAATGCTGGCTGCACTCGTGGATGCAGCAGTGCCAGCAAACAAAGCGCTGTACGTCGCCTCACAGAATTTCTGATAGTTACTCTTTGCTTTGCATCTGGTGATATTCGTTGCGCAACATAAAGAGAGGGAAAGTTTTAATGGCACAAGGCTGGAGAAGGTGGCGGCGGTGAGTGGGCGTTAGAGCAACAAAGAAAGATACTTCGTAATCAAAGATAAGACAACATAAACTATTAAATATTAAATAAAAAATGAAATCGGAAAAACCGAATAGAGAACAGAGAGCGGAGGAGCATAAATAAATATCTAAACTATAGGTAGTAATTAATTAACTATTACAATTACAATTAACAGTTGCTTATAAAGACACAAACAAAAAAAAAAAAAAAAAAAAAAACATAATAACTATGTAATAATATTGATAGCGTATTTTTGTATTCAAAAGCATGCTTGCCACAGAGGCAACAAAAATAAGAAAAATGTAATTAATTGAAAAAAAAACAAAAGCAAAAACACTAAGGTCTATAACTCAGCGTTAAGCGTAATTAAGGCGAAGAGGAGCTGAAATCTGCAAAAAATACGAAAACTCCCAATTTGAAAGCTCAACTATGCGTGGAGCTTAAATTTTACTCCCTTTTATTATAACTTTAATCAATGCAATGTGTTTTTTTTTTTTGTTTTTCTTTGTTTGTTTTTACTCAAATCAAGAAGTGCTGCAAAAAACTCAGTTAATTTTAAGATACCGTTAACATATGAAAATTTCAATATTTATTGATAGCAAATCTTAATGATATATATGTATATGTATGTAAGTGGTCTTGAACATGCGATTATTGCAAGACATACAAGGTGAAAATACAAAAATTCTTTTTTTTAAATAAACAAAACGCAAAAAAGTAAAATCTCAGACTTCATTAAAATGCGCAAATATTACAGCTTTTTAAAGAAATTCGGCCTACAAAAGATCGATCTGCAACTTGTATTTGCCCCATTCGCTGCATGCAAAGTTAGGCAGTTAAACCAGTTGTCGGCGGCCGAATGGGTTAGTGCGTAACTACCATTCGGAAGTGCAAAGAAGGTTCGAATTTCCGGGCATGAAATACCAAAAAAATTAGAAACATTGTTTTTTGTAATAGCGGCCTCCCCAGACTATGGCAAGCCTCAAATCGTATTTCTTCCGACTTAAAACTGTAGGTCCCTGCATTGGTGGTACAACAGCAAGACGCATGCCATGAATAGAAGGAGACGCGCTGGCAAGCAGCCAAAAAGCGTGTAAGCGCATAATATATAATATATAAACTTATAAAGGGTCCGCCATATAACTTTACGGAATTAAAAATGCTATAAAAAAGAAACTACTCATTATTTTTCCAAACTGTTTCTTTTATTTTGAAGTACAATCCTTCCAGTTAATGATGGAACACAACTTCATTCATATGGCTGCCTCGGCTAGCCATGCACCATCCCATACGATCGGTCCAATTTTTCAATCATTTCATTTTCGATTGTATGCGACTGTATTTCAGCTATGACATCGCGTATGTTGGTCTTCAGTGCATCAATTGTTGCTGGTTTGTTGGCATAACACTGGTCTTTGACGGCACCCCAAATATAATAATCCAACGGCATCAAATCGCAGCTCCAAGGCGGCCAAACGATATCAGAATTTCGTTAACGATATCAGTGCGCAAAAGATTCATCGTAGCATTCGCTGTGTGGAAAGTAGCGCCATCATGTTGGAACCAAATGCCACCAATATCCTCCTCTTCAATTTCTCGGAACAAACCATTTTCGTTCAGCGGAAGAATAAAACTAATTTTCTGTCAAATCAGATGACAGCTAAGTGTTACCATTCTTCAAATAATACCTAGTTCAAATCCGTAACGATAGATGGCGGGCCCTGTATATGTTTTTAAAAGATTTTTTAAATTTGCTTAAATTTTTTTTTTATTACTTTTATTACGTTTTCTAATTTTTTTTTATAACGAGCAGACAGTAAATAAAAAATGAAAATTAAGCAACATCGCATAATAAAAGCAGCTTTTATTACGTTTCCTAATTGTTTTTATAACTTTTTCCATTTTTTTTTTACTTTTTTGATGTTTTTTTTTTACTTTTTTGATTTTTTTTTTTTACTTTTTATAATTTTTTTTTTTTGTTTTCTAATTTTTTTACAACTTTTCCTTTTTTGATTTTTTTTATATCTTTTATTATGTTCTCTAATTTTTATATAATTTTTTTCTCTTTTTTTTATCTTTTGTTTTCTTTTTTTTACTTTTTTATAGTTTTTGGTTTTAATTAATTTTATTACGTTTTCTAAATTTTTTTATAACTTTTTCCCCTTTTTTTGATCTTTTGTTTTCTTTTTTTACTTTTTTGATTTGTTTTTTACTTTTTTCAATTATTTTTCTTTTAATTTCTTTTATTACGTTTCCTAATTGTTTTTGTAACTTTTCCCAGTTTTTTTTGTTTTTTTTTGCATTTTTTGATTTTTTTTTATTACTTTTTAACTTTTTTGTTTTTATTATTTTTACTTTTTTAATTTTTTGTTTTAATTACTTTTATTACGGTTTATAATTTTTTTATAACTTTTTTCGATTATTTTGTTACTTTTTTTGTTTGAATTACTTTTATTACGTTTTCTAACTTTATTTATAACTTTTTTCATTTTTTTTGAATTTTTGGATTTTTTTATTACTTTTTTGAACTTTTTGTTTTGTTTTAATTACTTTTATTACGTTTCCTAATTTTTTTCCAACTTTTTCCATATTTTTTCACTTTTTTGATTTTTTTTTTTACTTTTTTTTTAATTTTTTGGTTTCTTTGAACTACTTTTATTACGTTTCCTAACTTTTTTTTTAACTTTTTCCATTTTTTTTCATATTTTGATATATTTAATTTTAAAAATAATTAATTAAAACACTTTTATTACGTTTTCAAATTCTTTTTTATAACATTTTCCATTGTCTTTTGTAATTTTTTTATTTTTTTATTACTTTTTTTTATTTTTTTTATAAATTTTTTTCTATTTTTCCAAAAGTCCAATCCAAATTAGTGTTCGGGAACTATATTTTCATTTTCGATTATTGAATTAATTCGTTTGATTAATAATTTTGCCAAAATTCTTGATAAAGTGGGCAGTAGTGAGATAACACGTGGACTAAAAAGTCCCGGGTCTAAAAAAAAACACATTTTTTTTCCACTTTTGTAAAATGATTTATCTTTTGCCTCAAAATATGCAAATTTGCCTCAGTTTTAGCGACAACCTCTTCATTCGAGCGAAATTTCATACCGGCGAGCATTTTTTTTAGATCTGCGAACAGGCAGTAGTCGCGTGGAGCCAAATCTGGCGAATGCGGTGGATGTGGGAGCAATTGGTTTGATTGACTTGTGATACACTTGTTTTTGGTCAACAGTGCGCAAACGAGGCACCCACTTGGAACAGAGCTTTCTCAAAGTCAAATGCTCATGCAATGTAAAGCCACTCGTTTTTTTGATATCTTTACGATGTCAGCTAAGTCACGCAAATCTTTTCACTCAAAACAATTTTGTGGCAAAAATGTGGCGTTAAATGTGACCTACACGTTTTGTTATGTCTTGCAATCTATCGCAAAATATTATATTTACATGAATGAATTCTAAAAAACCCCGCGCTGTAGAGGTGATTGTGTTAATATATTTATATTTATATGGAATAACTCTTTAGTAAATTAAGTTCTGAAATTTCATTACTTTTAAGCTTACATAAGAATGTTACATAAAGACATAGTATACATATAAATATATTTAAAATATACAAAAATAATATAATATATAAATCAAAATCTTTCCGAAAGCAATTACCTGTTTGCAAGTGCAGTAAATTGTAATATGTTTGAAGTAAATTTTAACTTTGCAAATTTTTTATAGTCACAAAAACTAGTAAAACCTTTAAGAATGCGTTATATTTAAATCAAAACAATTCAAGTTATGCTTGTGTCAGCCTAGCGATTTCACGAAATTGAACTTACGATTTTCATACACCTTTTAAAAATATTTACCCAAAAAAAATGTAAATAATCTTTGCTACACTAAAAAAAAACCCAATTCGTTTAATTTCTCGCTAATACTCAGCGTCTACGAATCAACAGCGTCTTCAAATATAAGATTTTTATTGTAATTAATATTCCACGAGAGTCTTATTGCAATTGTAGATGTGTGTGTGCATGCAATTTGAGATGGTCGAATGTAAACGCAAAGATTTCAACTCAATAATAACTGAATAGCTTAAGCAAATTGTACAACTTTTCTTCCACCTACCTATGTATGTATGTCTACTTACACTTTGCACTCAGAGCTTCTTACATAAAATAACAAATTATTTTTAAAATGATATTCTAGTATAGCGGAGGGCGAATATACTGCATTTAGTGCTTCCCTTTTGTGCAATTCCAATCGCTCTCTCTTATGAAATTATGAAATTCTTCTAAACAAGCCTGCAATATTTTTGTGTGTCTGGCCTGTATTTTACAAGAAGACTGAATCTAATGCTGATTTTAGGTTGCAGCCTCAATATTCATTGTCACGCCCTGTAGTTCGCGTTCACCCTGTTGGGATAGTTCATCTAGCCAAGAAGGAAACCCTCACACAGTGGGACTAATAAAACATGCACTTTGCGTTTTATATTTATTTTAAATATTGTTTCTCTTCTCTTCTCCTTTTTTTTTGATAATTATATTATATGTAGTTCCTTTTCTTCTTTTATACATTCACTTTACTCTGTAATTATTATTTGTTTCAAGCGAAAACCGACTCCTTTGAAGCATTTAGTTGTAAATTATTTTATATTAGTAAAACATTTGATGCGTTCTTTTCACATTTATCTGAATAAACATGTAAAATTGTTAAGTGACTTAAACGGTTCTGTAACATTGTTGTGCTCAGATACATCTTAAAGTGACCCGGTGGTCTAGAGCACGAAAATTTCACCTATTTTCACGATTTTTTTTTTTGCCACTAAAAATTAAAAAAAAAACGATATTTCAACTTTTCGTGTTTATTATTACATCTATTGAGCTAACAGCAAAAACAATTTTTTATTTTAAAAACAATATTTATTATTATAAAAATGACTAAACAGAGGGGACTGTAGGAGCTGGTAGGACTGATGACGGACCACTTTCTATGGGCAAAGCACATGGGAAAGGTGGGCATCTCAGCATGTAGAGAGGAGAATGAGACGGCGAACTACTTTCTGCGCCTCTGCCCGACCTTCGCTCGAATCGGGCTTGAGGTCTTTGGCACTGATGTATTAAGAAGCGACCACCTTGGCTCCTTGGCACCACAAGAGCTACTCAGATTTCTTCGGAGGTCGAGTAGATTTAAAGAAAATTAAAAAGGGTATCCGAGTGCAGTAGAATGGACTTAATTGTGTCTGAGTGCTGTGCTTGCTAGCGTGTCCCGACAAAAAAACAAAAATAAAAATTTCGCTGAAGATGACCCTCTCGAAAAATCGGACCCGGACGGAGTAGGTGATTTCGAGACTTCTACTCTTGTGATATAAAAAATTCAAGAATACTCTTAATCAGAAAGAGTGCAGTTTTGATCGGAACTAGAACAAATCGAAGAAATTGAAAATTGACAAAATGGCGCGCTTTTGAAAAAGAAGTTCGTAAAATCGGGTATTTTTTCACTAGTTTTTTAAAGTAAAAAATAGGAAATAATTGAAATAATAATATGATTATAGTACGGGCGATAGCCATACATGTTCTGAATAAAATATTCAAATTTCAAGTGATTCGGTTGAATATTTTTTTTTTTTGACAACACGATTAAAGTCGTTTCGAGATAAATTACTTTAAAGTTTAAGGTGCAGGAGCGCGCGAACCGCTCTCTACCTGGTTAGTGGGCTGTAGAAGCTAGAATATTGGGAATTGCCGCATGAATATTTCACACTATATTCTTAAGATACTATACTTTCGAAGTATCGAAAAAACAAAAAATCTATTCTTTTTAATTTCTAGACCACCGGGTCCCCTTAAGTCGCCGAAGTACCGAGAAATTCTTTTCACTCGAATAATGAAGTGAGCCGCGCAACTAATGAGTTTTAAGTCTTTAGACTTAAATTAAAACACCAAAGTTAATTTTTTTCACATTTTTTATTTTTAAACAAAATCAACCTTCTTGGTTGCTGTGAATCTACAGACTGACTTAAGGGGGGGTAGGGTTTAGCTTAAAAAAAAAAACACTTTTTTTTTGAATTTTTTACAGAAATATGGCTTAAGATACTTTAATAAAATCAGTTGCATGTTATTGTACATCTTTTCAATAAGTTTTTAAAAAATATTAATAATAAAATATTGACAAATAAGCCCATGACAGAGTTTTTTTGGAGATATGTTTTTCGAGAGGTGCTCTGCGGTGCCAATCGGCATTCGTCGTAGAATCATCTGAAACTAAAAAAGTCGAATTTTTCAGTTAAAGTATGACGTAATGCTCCCCCCTACATTAATAAAAATTTTTGTTTTTTCATTTTTGTAGTTTTGGTGGCAAAAAAACGTAAAACGAGCATTTTTGGCGAAAAATTTCGCCATATTTGTAAGTGAAAAACAACCTTAAAAAAAAAAATAAAAAAAAAACAGTGTAGGGGGAGGTATTTTTGATTTAGAAAACGTGTGCCAAATTTGAAAAGAATCGGTTGAATAGTTTCGGAGTTGTGATTGGCACCGACTTTTAAGAAGTCGTTTCGGGAAAAACGCGTTTGAAAAAATGACTCTGAGAAATTATCGATGCTCCGCATTCGAGGTAGAGTGCCTACAAAGGCTATAACTTTGAGAGTTCTGCTCCGATCCACTTAAAATTTTGACACAACATTCTTGAAATGATTTACTATAAGATCAGTGAAGAAAAAAAATTTCGATTTTGTGACCCTACCCCCCCTTAAAATAATTTCCTTTATTCTAATAACACTTGTTTTGCACTCACTTTATGCAGTACTTTATGCTTATTGAGAACATAACTGCATTGAGCGAAAAACGTGTCGGTGTAATATTGGATACTAAGCAAATCTTGGCGTCTTCCCAAAGCAGCTATTTTATTTTTCTGGATTTTGACAAGTCTGACGTCAGCCACCTTTCCAATACAAAACGAGCAAACAAGAGGAACAAAAATTACATGTTCGTGAAAATTCAGTGAGAATGGCTTGGTATGATTTTAATTTGTGAGATTTAAACTAAACAAACTAATGAAAACGAAGTGCCGCGTGTTTTAATTTTGAAAGCACAAATGAATATAAAGCCTCGAAATACAGTTTTCTTGATTTTTTTGTATAACTTCTTAAATTCGGTTGCTGTTGTAGCAGCGTAAACATTCCCCATACATATACGGAGAATGCTGCTGAAGTGACAGTCCTTGGCCGGATATAAATCCGGCTTGCTCCAGTTATGTAGAACCGACGGTCGTGGGAACGCCTTGTATTTGCAGTTTCTTTAGCTTTCGCCTACGCTTCCTCAACACAAAGTAATTCCCTTTCCTTTTGTTTGTTTCTTCATGGCATAGGTGGGCACTTTGCAGTAACAGTAAAAATGCAGTAAATATAATATTTTACTGATACTGCAATTTAATTTTCATTACCAGTAAACTTTTACTGATTACTGAAAAAAATTTGCAGTAAAAATATTTGTTTACTGATTACTGAAAAAAAATGCAGTAAAAATATTTGTTTACTGATTACTGAAAAAAAATTGCAGTAAAAATATTTTTTTACTGATAACTGAAAAAAATTGCAGTAAAAATATTTTTTTACTGATTACTGAAAAAAATTGCAGTAAAAATATTTTTTTACTGATTACTGAAAAAATTTTCAGTAAAAATATTTTTTTACTGATTACTGAAAAAAATTTCAGTAAAAATATTTTTTTACTGATTATTGAAAAAAATGCAGTAAAAATACTGTTAATATAATTTGATTTGCTATTAGCTATTAGCCTTTCTTAACGCAAGCATTTCAAAATTTGCATCGCTGAGTTTTTGCCTTCTGGACCGATTTACAATTCCAGCGAATGAAAACAACCGTTCTACAGGTGGAGATGACGGTAATGGGGTATTATATTTTAAAAATACGTTTTTAATAGCCTGATATTTATTTAGGCAACTTGTTGTTTCTTCTCGTTCGGCCAGGTATAAGAGCGTTTCTTGAAGATAATTTTCCGAGTCAGTGGAACCACATTGTATGCTAATATCTATTTAAGTAAATATATGCATAAAACAAATATTTAATTGAAAACCAAATGTAAAAAGTTTACCATTACTTTCATCCCCGAAGTCAAACAATGTTTTTTGAGGTGGTTGAGGTAGAATACGAGTTTTGGCACAGGCTACTTTTCCATACTTGACCACACAAGTGTTGAACATTTTTTTAACTTCCTCTTCTGTTTGCATTTTAGCTGTTTCTAAAAGAGCTTTCACAAATCGCAACTTAATGTTAGGGACAGAAATAGCGGCCATAAACAGTAAATATTATACTGATAATGCAAATCAAATTATATTATCAGTAATTTTACTGCAATTTTTTTAGTAATCAGTAAAAAAATATTTTTACTGCAATTTTTTTCAGTAATCAGTAAAAAAATATTTTTACTGAAATTTTTTTCAGTAATCAGTAAAAAAATATTTTTACTGAAATTTTTTTCAGTAATCAGTAAAAAAATATTTTTACTGCAATTTTTTTCAGTAATCAGTAAAAAAATATTTTTACTGCAAATTTTTTTCAGTAATCAGTAAAAAATATTTTTACTGCAAATTTTTTTCAGTAATCAGTAAAAGTTTACTGGTAATGCAAATCAAACTTCATTATCAGTAAAATTTTACTGATTACTGCTATTTGTAATGCAGTAAATTTATAATGCAGTGTGCCCACCTATGCTTCATGGGCTCTTACGACATAAAGATTTCGGAAGGCACAACCTTATATTTTATCATCATTGCGTATATCTCAATATCTCTTTATCCTAGTCTCCTAGTCTCTATAGAAGTATATTACATTGTCGACATCGTTGTAGTCAGTCACCCAAAGAAAACCTTTGTAATAATTTGAAAAAAAACCGAATCCTTTTCGAAGAAATTTTTAAGCGGCACTATTAGTTGGTCGAATATTTTGAAATTCTATTTTCCATAAAGATTCCCTGGTGATTTGAATGGCAAATATGTATTACCTTCTGGATCATCGAGGAAGCTAATTTTGGCGAAAATTCTTTTTAGGTATGTGAAAAGGCACAACAAATGATTGGGTAATTAAGTGAATCACTGAGTCAAACTGAAGTTATTTATGGTGGGTCAAATAGGACTTTAGAGTTTTTGCAACAAATACGATGTATTAGTTTGGGGAAAAAGTAATTCATTATTTTTACTCTTTATGTTGCGCAAATGGCTTCGAATTGTTTTATGGTCGATCTTTAACTACGGTGCGAGGTTACGACTACTAAAATGCCGCTCAATTTCTATTATTTCTGTGATTTTATCCAAAATGTCTGAACGGAGTCGATCAAACCAAAATTGCACTTAATTAACAGTTAAGTAACGGCAACAGAAACACCATTCACAATTTCAGCGGCCTGGCTTGCATTTTCGCTTTTATCAAAGAAAATTTGAAAATTTATTTATAATGGTAGTGTCTAATTAACTGATTTAATGAGCAAAAAATATTTTTTTTTTATTTCAAACATTTTTTCTTTTAATTTTTGTAAATTTTTATCACTTAAAATATTTTTTAACATTTTGTTTTTATAATTTTTTACTGTTTGTTTCATATTTTAATATATTTGCTTTTGAATTTTATTTGTTTTCAGTTTCTTCATTTTTATGATTTTCAATTCTTTTTATTTTATTTATTTTTAGTATCTTTTTTATAAATTTTTGTAATTTTTCAAAAATGTTTATTGATGTTTAATTTTTGTAAATTTTAATCTCTTAAAATTTTTTTTTTTGAAATTTTATTTATATGCTTTTTTATACATTTTTTAGAGTTCTCGTAAATTTTTTCTTTTTAGTTACTTAATTTTTATATATTATTCTTTTAAATTTTTTTTTCAGTTCCTTCATTTTTATAACTTTCTATCCTTTTCATTTTGTTTTTCTTGTAATTTTGTTTATTTTATTTGTTTCTTATTTTAATATTATTTATGTTAAATTTTTTGTAAATTTTTTACAATGTTTTAAAATCTTTTTCCTTTTGGCTCTTTATTTCTTATAAATTTTTGAAATTTTTTACAATTTTTTTTGATTTTGAATTTTTAATTACTTAATTTTTATAAATTTTTGTATTTTTTTCAATTTTTATTTTATCGATTTTTAGTTTTTCAAATTTGTATCGGTCTTACAATTTTCTTTAATAGTTTATTTATTTTTAGCTTAAAAAATATAAATTTTTTTTATTTCATAAATTTTTTCTGCAGATTTAATCTAAGTGATCTTCACATTCATTTCATTTTCAGATTTGGTAAGCTACATATTGGTTGGTTGAACGTCCCTTTAAGCTTATTTTCATCCCTTGAACGTCTCTTTTAGCTTATTTTCGTTAGTCTGGTAAAAAATGTTGCACACAACTGATTCGTGTCAATTTTTCGCGCTACAGTTTTTCGTTTCCTTTTTTTTATTATTATTTTTTTTATCGGGGGATACACACAATATAACTCTAACTTAATTAGCACACTGGCTACTAGAGTATTCAGCGCTTTCTTGTTTTTTTCGTTCTTCCACTGAAAAATGTGATATAAATAATAAACACTTGAAATAAATTCTGCCTACACAGTAGAAAAATTAAAATTTGGACAAACATCCGACCACTACCACGAAAATTGTTTGGTTTTAAATACGCAATTCTTGTGAAAAAACCACTGTGTGCGGTGCAACTGAGTACCCAGCGCCGTGTGACGACAGCTTTCACTTACTTCGTGCACCATAAACTCCCTTTCAACTTAAAACTCTCAAAACAAGCAAAATTGCCAAAGTGATTGAAAATATAATAAAATATTATTTTCCCCTTTCAAATAAAAGCAAAAAAAAACAAAACAAAAGAATGTCCCAAAACACAAGTTAACATTATTTGTACTACTAATTACTATTATATACTACGACTACTATTTATTATTATTGTACTATTTTTGTGGGTGCAACACAATGTTGGAATGCATTTTATTGCAATTAAGTGTAAGCGAACTTTTAATTAAAATAAATAAACCATAAAAAATCTATATATAAAAAATGAAAGCAAAAAAAAAAGCAGCAGCAACTGTAAAACGAAAACCAAATTGAGAATAAAATATTCAATATACATATGTATACATACACAAATGTCTAAACTTTAAAAGCAAAAAAAAAACAACAAAAAAAAAAAAAAAAAAAACCAAAAAGAGAGCTAAATAAAAATCAACAAGCATTACTATTATATAGAGCATATATATGTGTATGTGAAGCAGACGCCACGCAAAAGTGTTTGTTAAACGGACACAAAAATGCAGAAATAAGAAATCACAAAAAAAAACATTTTCACTGTGCAAGTCTTAAAGTTAAACCTTAATTTTTAATACACAAAATATATATTGTATACATACTAACATACATATATAATATACTTATACATATGAATGAAATATTAAAAGCAAAAAAAAAAAACAAAAAGAAAGCAAAAAAAATTATATATCTTTACTATTCGTAATTCGAGCGGTTATGTGAATTTATGAATTCAATTTAAACTCAAGTGACAGCAGCTATAAATATACATAAATACATACATACATCCATATATGCATACTCGTTTATGCGTAGTTATTATAATGCAAATATTTATACACAAAAAACAAAAATGCAAAAAACAAACATTTGAAAAAAAAATGTTCCCATCTCGTTGGCATTTCTTGTATAGCCTTTTTCGCTCTACATACGTACACACACACAAGCAGAAACACACAAATGCAGACACACATACAAGCAGAAACATACAAATACAGTCACACCTACATGCAGTCACACACACCTACATCGCACACAGTACTCGCAGGCGCCATATTCGCATGTGCCACACCAACACACCAACAACCGCATGCACGCCAAGATCTTCAACTCAACGGTGTTAAAATTAAGCAACTCAATTGAAATTCTATCTCAAATCTAAACTAAACCAAAAACAAAACTAGTTTCGCATTTTTAAACTCTTTCACACTTCCTCTACTACGAATAGAATATTACCAATAACTAAGTCTCCTGCAAATATTAAAAGGAAAGTGTAAAATTTATTCACCTCAAGTAATAATATTTGTAATCAAAGAAAATAGCTTCAAATATGCAGATTAAAGTTACAACTACAACATAAGTATACAATTTGTAGATAAATAATAAATATGTATGTATATGAAATTACTGCAAATGGCTAGTGGCTGCGAATTCCAAGGCTTTTTTGGGTTCTTCAGTTAATTTAAATATTTTAATTTAATTTTTTTCTGTTTTTCAAATACGCACAGCATTCAAATATAGCAAAAACTTGTATGTACGAGTATGGAGTACACAGTGTGTTATGTTACCGAGCTTCCAGATCGAAATGTACGTAAGGAAGTATGTTGTTGTTGTTGAAGTGATTGAATATTTCCAGTGAAATACTCCTAATTAGTGACCAGCACCGTTTTACTATCACTGTCTCGTGTGGTGATGTCTTTTTTGTTTGTTTCCAAGTCAACAGAAAAACCTTTATCTCGATGTCTAAGATCTCCTTAATTTGCTGTAGGAAAGGCTTACCGAAGGAGCGCAGTCGTGCCCTAGCTAGCCCCGGACATTCACATAAAAAGTGGAAAGACTTTTCTTCGTCCCTTCCGCTTGACAGCTTCTGCAGATGGTATTGAAGGGGATGTTGAGTCTGACTGCATGCTCCCCTACTTTTCAATGACCTGAAAGGGTTGCAGTGATGCGTGAGATGTTTGGCCGACAGCATCCTAACAGATCATTCGTCCTTTGGATTTTGTATGACAGCCATGTGTTTTTTGTTGTAATACATGTAGTTATTTGCTTCCATCTTCTTTCGACTAAAGCCAGATAGTGTGAAGCAATGGATGCTTTTAATGTGTTGAGTGGGGTGGAGACTGCCACCGCCTCTGCTAAGTCTAGTGTCGAACCTTTTCTTGCTAGCTCATCCGCTATCTCATTACCCCGTGTGTTCCTATGACCGGGAACCCATATCAGAGTAATTTTAAGCCTTAATGACTAAGCAATTCCAGCACCCCTCTACACTGTAAGTTTGGATGAAATGGAGTTGGAGTCTAAGGCCTTTATAGCTGGTTGACTGTCTGAGAAGATAGCTACTCTTGCACCAACTTCCTTATAGAGTTTTCGTGATTTGCATGCTTCTCTGATCGCTAACAGTTCTACCTGGAACACGCTGGCATAGTCAGGAAGACGAATTGACTGGGATAGGTTGAGCGGCTCCGAATGGAAGCCAGCTCCCACACCACAGTTCATTTTAGAGCCGTCGGTATAGATTTCGATATCGTATCTTCCAATCACCTTCCCTTTGCTCCATTTGGCTCTCGGTGAAAAACCTACCGTAAAGTCTTTCTTGAAGTTAAGGGCGGGGACTGTGTAGTCTGATCTGTTTTTGAGCAGCGAAGGTCCCTGTAGGAGGATGTTTCTGTGACCATACGATCTTGTTGTAAAGCTTCCTATGTCTCTGAGTCTCACCGCGCTGCAGGTAGCTATTGTTTTAATGTGTAAATCTAATGGCAATAGATGTGTTAGTACATTGAGCGCTTCAGTAGGACTGGTGCTAAGCGCTCCTGTAGTTAAGATACACGCTGTTCTTTGTGTCTTGTTAAGCTTGGTTTTGTTGTACTTCTTTTCTGTTGCTGGCCACCAAATTAGTGCCGCATATGTTAGTATTGGCCTTACAATGGCTGTGTCAGAGCAATTGGATAGTTTTAGTTGGAGACCCCATTTTTTACCCAACATTCTCTTACACGTGTAAAGTGCTATATTCGCTTTCTTTACCCTGTATTCTTCGTTGGATTTCCAGCTGAGTTTGGGGTCTAGGATAACACCTAGGTATCTGCCTTTTGGGTTATTTTTTTTTTTTGTTCGTGTGGTTTTGGGAGATTAAAGTTTAGTATCTTGGTTCTCTTAGTGAATAGCATCAGTTCAGTTTTTTTCGATTAAACCACAGCCCGTGGCTCAATTGCTGAGTAAAACCAGAGCTCCTTCCATAATCACACTGATTGTGGTTGGAAACATTCCTGAAACCGCGTACGCCACTACTTAAATTCACTTTCGGTTGAATTTGGTAAGGATGTTGTTAGCGACTAGTAACCACAGCAGGGAGGATAAGACTCCTCCCTGAAATTCGAAAAAATGTGTTTTTTTCGGTATTCTAAAAGCTTAGTCTTTCAAAAATATGTCCTTAAAAGGATTTGTTAAAATTTTAATTATTTCCAGAGATATTTTAGTGTCACGACTTCTAAACTGGCTCGGCTGGAACGCTACAGGGCGTAATTGCACCCACAACTTTAAACGCATTTTTCTCGAAACTATATATTTCAAAAATGCAACCACAACAACTACGCGCAAAATAATTGGATCACTTGACATATGCAGAACCGCTCTCTCTCTCTTAGCTTCACAAGCTATGGTCCACAGCTTCATCAACAATTCTCCTCCAATTCAGTCTCTGTCTTGCCTTATTTCTCCAATTACGAGCATTCATCGCTTTCAAGTCTGCTTCTACGTCATCAAGCCATCTCTTTCTTGGTCGGCCTCTCTTTCTCCCTCCAATTGGACGCAAAGTAAACATAATTTTTTGAGTTCTTTCGCTGAGCATTTTTATGATGTGACCAATCCATCTAGTCCGCAGTTGCAGAATCGCTCGGATGCCTATTATTTTTTTTTAACCTAAAAAACAAGTTTTATAAGCACTCTGGGAGTACTCCGAAAGAGCTATAATAAAATTTTTTGCATTTTCATGTTCAGAAATCAAAATAAATATCGAACATCAAATTTTGAGTACTCCGAATTATTCCGAAATTACTCCGAAAATTTTCAATTTGCTCTTAAATGATGCGCTCTTAAATGCAGGCGCTTTTACTATTATTTCAACGAGTAAAATTCATACAAATACATTTTAGTATTGGTTTCTTGAAGAATTAAGTTAGTCAAGGCTTTGGATTTTGAGGTACAAGTAGCTGTATTTTAAATTCGGAGGACTGACTAGTCATATATACATATATGTATACATGTATATGAAATACTGCAAGTATTAGTTGCAAGTGGTGTTTAATATCGTAAACAAATTATTCAATGTCTAAGGACTTACTAAACACATACGCGTAATAAATATATACGTGGCTTATTTTTGCATATTTCCACTTAAAATTATTCGCAAATGCTAGCCCATCCTAGAAAGAAAATGTATAATTCACAACCGTGCACTTAAATGGCAATGGACTTTTTTTTTATGGTGAAAATGGAAATTTTTAAGTAGATGCATACATACATACCACTAATGAGGTCAGAACAGCTAGAACACAGCTCCAATTACTTGCGCCCCACACAAGAATGCGCGATGTCTAGCCACACTGTATAAAATACAGGTCTGTGTAAAAATATTTTAATACCAAATGATTATAAAACACTTAACCTTTTCAAATTTTGTTCTACTAAAATTACTTGTAAAAACAATTGAATTATGTAATAAATTAAAAACCAAATAAATAAGTGAAAAAATATATAAACCAACTTAAATGAGAAACCTAAATTTCCCCTAACACTTTTCTACTTTTTAAAACCATATATATGTATGTAATTAAGTATCGAATTTTATTAAAAACCTATTTATTTATAAAAAAATTAACATATTTTAAAAACATTGTATAGTATGAAACAAAAAAGGAAACTAACAGAATACTAACGAGGTCAATGTAAACACTGACTTAATCGAAGACATTAAAATTTTATAGTTTGAAAGGTAAAATAAATGAAAAACGAAAAAAAAAATGAAGAGAATATAAATGTAGCTAGGTGAATATTTTATAAACAAAATGGAGATACACATACATACATACAATAAGACAAGAACAAGAACACTGAAAGAAATAAATTAATTTAGTAAGTAATAGAATAGCAAATAAGACGAAAGGCGACTAAAGTGAAAGCAATTGCAATGCAAAGCGAAGCAAAACTCAGCATTAATTAAGCCACACAAGACATATATACAGAGGTAATACATAAATAGCCGTACATATGTATGTATATACAGCTGCGGTCCTAATAATAGTAGTGCCCCGACAGGTGGAAAGAAATGAAGAAGAAGTAAAATTTTTTTCTTGTTAAATATTTTAGTGCCTCGACAGAGGCAAAGAAATGAAGAAGAAGTAAGATTTTTTCTTGTTAAATATTTTTCTTGTTTTTATTGAAAGGAATTATGACTGCTAACAATAAAATCATCAAGGTTAGGATAGGTTGGGTTAGATTAGCCTAGCTGGCATTATGCCACGCATAGACCTTTTGGTCTCTAACGATACCAGATGGAGACCAACCTCTATGAATACCTAAAGTAGACATCATGTAGGATGTCAACGCCTTTGGCGAATCTAAGCAGAGCTGGGAGATCCGCTTTAGAGACGTCCTCCAGACCCTCAAATAGTGGGACCCCCAGGCATTTTAAACGCGTTTTTAATAATGCCGGACAAACGCCCGGAAATGTCCTAAAGTTTCCTCAACATCCTAACTGCATTTCCTATCTTGTACACATGTGCAGCCAATAGATTATGACCTTTTAACATACCTATAATAGTTCTGCAGTCTTTTCGCGAGAGCGTAAGTAGCAGTTGAGTCAGTTTTTTGTCGTTAGTTCTGCATATAACTGTTGCCGTCTTGCATGCGGTCAAATTAGTCCACTTAGCTTTCACTCGCTTTTTCATGTAGTCGTCCAATTCGTTGTATGTTGTATGTCGTTATCTTGTTCAAATAGTAGTCTAACACCATCTACTATTTCGTTCCCCATAATGCCTTTGTGACCAGATACCCAGTAGATATGCAGCCTTCTGTTTGCGGCTAGCCTTTCTATGGCCTCCCTGCTCCGTTGAAGAGTTTTAGACTAAATACAATATGAGCTTATTGCTTTTATTGCTGCTTCACTGTCCACGTATATATTAATTGTGGAATTCTTTCTTGTTCTTGTGCAGGCTAGTTCCGCGGTTTCCCCCACAAAAACCTCCGCATGGAATACTGCTATTGGCTGGGCGCTTGATAGGCTGCCTAATCCCTAATTTTGAGCAGTAAATGCCCGCTCCCACTCCGTCCAAAGTTTTAGAGCCGTCTGTATACATAGATGTGAAAAGTTCTATGGCCAGGCTTCATGCCTTTGTGCCATCCCTTCTCTTCAATTGTAGTACGAAACCTTCTCTCCCAATTAATTCGGAGTCATGTAGTCTGTGTAACCTAAACTCCTCCTTCCCTATTGAGCTGTGCCCGAAGGTTCTACAGGTGAATACTCCGGCAGCCACTAACCTCCCCGCGGATTTTGCTGCCAGATTTTCCGCCAAAAGGCCAATAGGTGGAGTGCTGAGTATCATTTCCAGCGCCGCCCTTTAAGTAGTTTTTATCGCTCCTGTTATACACAGAACAGCGAGTCGCTGAATCCTTTCCAGTGCCATTAAGTGTGTCAGTTTTCTTGTCGCAGTCCACCATACTAAGGCCCCATACAACAATATCTGTCTAACTACTGCCGTGTAGCACCAATGCATCAGAGAGGGTGGTAGATCATCAAAGTAAACATAGAAAAGTGATTCATTGTAAAATTAAATGTCTTACGAACTTTTACATATCCCTCTTAATTCCAGTTCTCCCTGATGGGACATAGGGTCTCTACAATACGCGGCCTCCAACGGCCACGATCCTTCGCGATGACTTTGACTTATCTGAAAGATTTCGCTGCAGCCTTAAGTTATTTTTCGAGAGTTCTCTTCCAAGTGCACCTAGGGCGTCCTACTGCCCTGCGGGTTCCAATCGAGTGCTTGCCTCCATAGTTCTGAGAGATCCTTTCGAAGAGTGGATCCAATCCAATCCAAATCCACTTCCTTTGCTTTATTTCAGTCTGGATGGGCAACAGCTTACATTACGCGCTACGAACTTTTGCGATTCTGCTTTGTATATCGTTTGCTGCACCTCCGTCCGTAGAAATTATACTTCCCAGGTCGGTGAAGTTGAGAAAAAGTGGCGAGGTAGCAGTATTGGAATTTATAACCCACGCTGCTCTTCATAGTTAGGCGGTAAATGTAAGATAAAACTGAACAGTCTTGGAAAGCACATCTTAGTTAGTTTTATTTGGGTGCCTAGGCGTTGTGGTATTACAAGGAACGAGTTGGCTGGTAAACTGACTAATGAAGGGTCTGCCAGTATGTCACTAGGCCTTGACCCCTTTCTAGGTGTCACTTCCGTATCGATTCAACTATGAACTGACGACTTCATGAGGTCTACCCATAGAGGACATTGCTCTGGGTTGAACTTGTGCAGAGTAGCCAAGTGCTTTGTGAAAGAACCGAACATGAAAATAGCGACTTCTCTACTAAAACTCAGCAGAAAGGACCTGAGAGTACTGGTGGGTGTAGTCACAGGGCACAACCTTTGTGGTCAGCATATGGCTACCATGGAAGTCGTCGACTGCCCGATATGTCTATCCTGTCTTGAGGATGACGACACTGCAGAACATTTTCTCTGTAGCTGTCCCGCGTTTTCCATAAGCAGACTTATGATATTGGGTTGCGGGCTACTGAGTATGCATAAAGTTCATACTCTTCCACTTCCGGATTTCTTAAGATTCATCAATGAATCCAAGAGATTTGTGGAAGAGAGACCTCAAACTAATTTTTCCGTCTTACCACCCACATTTTATCTTTCCTATCTGTCTATTCTTTCTACTGAAATCTATCCGGGTATAGTACAATGGGCTCCTGACTGAGTGCTTGGACTTGTCCAATCCTCCACAAATCTAATCTAATCTAATGCTGCGCTGTTCGGCGGTGCAGTGCTTGCCTCGTCCCATAGTTGAAAAATTATGAATCAGATGATGTGGAAATACATTTGGACACAAATTTGTAAATTTTTCACCTAAATAAATATTTTATATGGATTTTTTGGCAGCTCACTCCTTGCACTACTTTTATTTTGACTGGCGGATTAGCCTTGAACACTTGAAAATAAATGAAATTACGACTCCAAGTGCTAACGTGAGGAGAGTATTGCACGTGGAAGGCAACGAGAAAAAATAAAAAAACTAAACTATGTTGCAGTACCAGCACCACTATTATTTGGATCGCAGCTGTATGTATGTACGTACATGAAAAGATGTTCGATCTTCGAAAAGTGGCAGATGCGAAGCAAATATGATTATATGAATACCCACTACTAAATAGGCAAACTTAAAAGGTAAAAGCAACAATAATAACAATAAATTTCTAAAGGTAAAAGGCAAGAAGTCATCAAAGCAAGCACAACAAATTAATAAACGAGCATTGCAGTCACATCACCAACAACAACTCCATGAAATATATTTGGCTAACCAACTCAATTGTTGTTTTTTTTTATTATTGAACTTTATTGTTCTTATACAAATAACTGAAATTTTGAAGTATGTAATCACATTTTTCAACTCGTTATACTTTTTGCTGTTGTGATTAAGATTAAAAGCTTACATATAAAATACTCCTCCACACAGTTGCTTACACAGAGGATGCTGCTCTTCCCCAGGCGCCTGAATTCGTTGATTGATTTTAAGTGAAAGCGCCGAGGAATAACGAAAAGTGGAAACACAAACTCGTGAGTTACGAGCTATCAGAATTCAATTTTTCATTGAAAAAAAAGAGGTCGATTTTCATAGAGTTCGCTGAGGCAAAACGAAAATCTGTACAAAGTCGAGAGGAGCCAATTATACAAGAAATTTGCACAGAATTCACTTAAAATTAAAAATAGAAAAATTACTTTAAATGTAGTTTTTTTTATGGACTTGGCACTGTAAAAGAAGATTGGTGGCACGCAGGATCATCATAAACCATGGTAATCAAAGGTCTCACATCGCACTTGAGAAAAACACAAAGACGACTTTTTTTTGCTTTCTGCTCACACACACAAATTTATGGTAGTAGTCCGGTGTAACGACCGAAATTTCGACGTTTTTTCATGCATCTTTTTTAAAAAGAAAATAAAATGCGATCGTTTCAAAAGTTTTTACATGTTTTTATTGGTGCTTTGAAGTATATAAAAAAATTTTTTTAAAGTTAATTTTATAATAATTTGTTTACAATTTTGGACGTCAAAGTGGAGTCCTTAAAAAAAAGATGAGTTGGTTAGGGGAAACACACAGCCTTCTAAAGTCATCTGAAATAAAAAATTCAAAGAGATTATTATTCTGTAGACTTTATTTTAGGTCCCGAACCGAAAATATAGATAAAAATAAAAAACCAAAATCAATATGGCGGATTGTGAAAAAAGTTCTCAAAATCTAATTTTTTTTTTCATAAATTGTTTAGATTAAATAGTTTATTATTAAAAAATTAAATGTTTTAAAGGTCCGGGATCTGTGTCTAAAATAACGGGTTAAATTTTTAGCCAAATCGGATGAATAGTTTTGAGTCAGTGTTTCCCCAAAATTTCGAAAACATGGTTTTGAGAAAAACGAGTTTAAAATTTCGACAACAGATTTTTTATACGGTCAGAGCAGCTGCTGCTGGCGTGTCACACGCTTTCATACACATTACGGCGCGCTCTCTTATTTTAGCTATAACTTTAAAAATAATTAAAATTTATGTCTGAAATTTTTATATTATATTTTTAAGATGATTTTCTTCCGAAAAATGTAAAAAAAAATCGATTTTTTGAACCCGTCACACCGGGCTACTACCTTATAGGAAACACTCACTTCCAAAAAATGTATGTGCAAGCAACGTAGAAAAGACCCCCATTTACATATGGCACCTTCAGAGAGGAAGGCGGCTTCTATAAAGCCCCTCTTATAACTAAGGGTTTTCCAATAACAGGTGTTATTTTGAATAGCCCGCTATTTCGGTAGATGTCACTTTTGCGGCTGTCATTTTTTGATATTTGACAAGTCGAAACTACGGTATTAATAAAAATGGAACGATGCACGCTTAGACAACGCATTGAAATTATTAAAATTCACTTTAAAAATGGTGAAAATTTGGCAGGTTCGTGGATCATCGTAAAGCACCTTGTCGGATCGCAATACAAAAATTAGTGAAAAAATTCGAGCTGTTGGGACAAGTTAGTGATGTGAAGAATAAAGCCCGTGCACGTCGCTCAAGAACAGTCGAAAATATTGCTGTTATAGCCGAAAGTGTTGAAGAAAACCCAGGTTTGTCCATTCTTCGTCATCGTCCTTTAGAATTAGGCACTCCACAAACGTCATTACACCGTATTTTGTATAAAGATTTGGGTCTTAAAGCTTATAAAGTCCAGCTAACACAAGAACGCAAGCCGGCCGATCATCAACAACGTCGTTTCTTTGCTGATTGGGTCATTGGAATGCATGAAAATGATCGGGAATTCCATCAGCGAAAAATCATCTTGAGTGAGCTTTCTCACTCATTTCCACCTCGGTTTGGTGCAGTTTATGGTCCGGCGGAGTCATTGGACCTTACTTTTTCGAAAATAAAGCTGGAGCAATAGTTGCGGTGAATGGATTGCGCTGTCGAGAGATGATTAACGATTTTTTATGGCCGGAATTGGATGGTCTTGATGGATGGGGCGTTTATTTTCAACAAGATGGCGCTACGTGCCAAACAAGCAACGAAACCATTGATCTTTTACTGGGAAAGACCTCCAATAACACCTCTTAATGGAAAACCCTTTATAATCACCTCAAAAAACGACTGTGTTGCTCGATGGCAGGCGAGTTGCTGAGAGCAATTTGAAGGCGACTTTCTTTGTTTTTTTTTTTTCGTTGAGCTCGTTAGGCACCCAGGCTATCAGGCTCCCAATTTTTCGGTGAATCCCTTTGAATGAAGGTGATTGAGAATCGTTTTATCATCACAGTTCATTTTTTCCACCAATTCTCGACTGGTTTGGCGGCCGGCCTCCTTCAAAAATGATGCGAGACGTTCTTCATCGAATTCAGAACGCCTTTCGCTGCGGAATTTTTGAATTTTGGAAACCATTTTCGTGCTGTATACTCACCTATGGCACCTTCTTTATACACATCGCAAATGTCCCGGACTGCTTCGACACCCCAAACCATAGCAAAACCTCCACCGAAGTTGTGTTTGGAAAATAAGAGGGACTCTTGCGCAAATCTTTCCAAAAAAACCATCGGGTTCATCAAGATTCCATTTTTTTTCATCCGAGAATATAACCTTTTTAAAAAATAGTATGAAATTGGGCAACATTAAAAATATTCCAAATATCTTACTGTGTCTCAGTTGGTGTCTAGGTGTTTTTCTTCAAATTGAAGTCACGCCAGCTTGTGCCGGGGCGAAATATGGGATTATTCTCTTATTTTTGATCATTTTAAATGATTGCACCCCTGTAAGGTGTGCCAAACTGCTGTTTTTGAAACCGTATTTTGAACGACAGCGGCCAAGTTGGCGCAAGACTTAGTCGAGTTAGAAGCTTTTCTTATGATTGCTCGCTGTTCTCGACTGGATAGTGATAATTTTCTTCCAACGGGCTTCAAAATGTTGTAGTTCTCAGGAGTCCTAAAAATTTTCGGATAACACAACGACTTCTGCCTGGTTTTTTGCAATTAATTTCATTGACAAGCCTGAATCCTTGTAGCCCAACATTTTTCCACGCTCCTCTTGTGATAATATTGAACCCCTCGGCATTTTAAGTTAAATTGAATAAAATTATAATTAAAGTCATCCAAAACAACAATCAGCACCTTCTATCTCTTCAGCAGCTTATTTCCGACAAGTGTCTTATCATTATGAAACGCCGAAAAGACTAGCAAAAATGCAGCTTCATGGAAAAAGTTAACGGTTCTACAAAATAGAGTGAACTCACGCACCACAAACAATTGATGGAAGACTGCAGTCGATAACTGTTAAAATGACGGCAAATAAAAGCTGCACCGGAAAGTAAAAGCGGGCTTATGGTAGTTCAAAAATTGTCTACCAAAGGTGTCTTATGATTATCAATCGCACCTTAGTATTAGCCAGCTTTCCTGCTTCATACAGGCTTTACACATTCCACTCGTGCAGATCAAACGTTGTTTACAGCCGCCCAATATGAGTACAGCCGCGGTTGACTGTTAGTCCGCGAGAGGCGTTTCATTTCTCTTCCACCACCCATATCTGGGTAGCATTCCGCTATCCGCTAGCTGGTGAGGCGTCCTCTAGGGGTTACACTCTCTCCCGAGAGAAAGAACGGTAAAAATACACAAAAACCAATTCGGCCAAAACATATGCAGGTACAAATAGGAACCGATGAGAGTTAAAAGCGTACAGTTTGAGTAGAGCGAGCAAACGGTTCCGGTTACGCATCCCATCTGCCATGCGATAATTGGAAAACTGAGCGTAATATAGGAGGAAATTATTTGCAATTTTCGTTTTGTCTCATCAAGCTCTCATGGAAACAACCATCAAATTGGATCATGTCGGGAACAAAAACATTTTCGTCTTTTGGAAATGTGCAAAACGCTAAAGCAGCATTTTCATTGATAAATTATCCACAATTTGTTGTATTATACATATAAATATATTTAAACAACTACTAAACTTTAATAAATATTTAGTAAATTTATAGCATTTTTAAGATTTACAGCAGCATGAGCAATAAAAAAAAAAACAAAAACAAATACGCAAAAGTTCACCAAAATCCAAGCGCATGCACGAAATAACGAAATTTTTAATCAAAATGAAAGCAACTGCAACTGAAAAATATATAAAATTATTGCAAACTAAGAATTATACAACCTAAGATATACATACATACGAATACTATAAATTGAAAAGGAAAACCAAAAACAATAAACAACCAAGTAGCTAAAGCTTAGTAACATAAAGCAAAAAAAAAAAAACAACAGGAGAAAACTTAAGCAAATACAACAACAATAAAATAGAATATGTAAGTCACAGATACTCGAATGTTTACGTTGTGAAATGGTTTCAAGCGCGTTAGTTCTATTTTCGAAAGGCATTTATTTTTATGCAAAAACGTGTATGCGAGTGTATAAGTGCATACAGACATGCAAGTATGCATTAGTTAAACATTTTTTCCAAAATATTACAAATTAATAATAAATTACAAATACATCAAAAACAAAAAAAAAACAATTTAAGTAATGCAAAGGGCAGTCGAAGCAAAAAACAACAAAAAGCTAATAAACTCGTGGTAATCAATTAAGAAACGCAATATACATAGACACAAGCAAACTCAACAACAACAAAACAGCAATACAAATAAAACGAGAAAAATAATTACAACTAAAATTCTTTGCAAAACTAAGTAAATAATTAGCAAAAAATGCTTGCACTGTGCAAGAGATGCGTACATGCATGCATACATACGTGCACACAGAATTAAGCATTAGTAAATGTGCGTTGAGCCTGCATTGCAGTTGCAACTACAAAACTACAAACAAAAACCGCTCTCAAAATTCTCTCAAACTCAACAATAAAGTTGTGAGAGTCCATACATAGTTATACTTGCATACACTACATACATGTACTCGTATATGCATGCATAATATATATTGATGTATGTATGCACATTTTCTGTAACATGCGAGAGCATACAAAAACAACGTACTTAAATAAGCAAACAAAATATTAAAATAATTAAATAATAAAATAAGTAATTTTTCCACAATTTGTTACGCTTTCCCTCAAACTGCATAAATCGAAATAAATTTACTAAAAATTATAAAATGTATGAACATGGATGTGTGTTGTTGATTTCCTGGATAATGTTATAGTAGAACTTCTCATATACACACACATATATAAGGAGAGCGATACACATACAAAAATTCCATACCGAAGCTCGATTGTGGTAAGTATGCACCTGCACGTTAGTATTTTTTTTTTTTTTTCAAAGACGACAAAGTTTTAGTTAGGGCGCAGAATTCAAAATAAATAAAAAGAGTTATCCTCATTGTAAGGTAATTTTACCTTTATATAACCGCAAAAGAAAAACGCACGTTTCCACTGCTCGGTTGCTTTATTTCAACTAACTGTACATATTAAAACTAAGAATAATGGCTGAACCAAAATGTACATGGCCAACTATGATTCTTACAAATCATGGCTTGCTATGATTCTTACAATCATTGTTTGCTGTAATTCTTATAATCATGGGTTGCTATGATTCTTACAATTCTCCCTCTCAACCCAGTTATTTTATAAATTACATTTTTCAAAACTTTCCGTATTCTAATATTTTCATTACGACAAAACTGTAATAATAATATTGCTACTTTTGAGTACATTTTAATTACATTGTAAGCTTGAGCAATTGACATCCATTTTTAAGTTTCAATTTCTTTAAAAATTTAGACATTATATCTGCTGCATTTGCATCAGAATTTACAAAATGTACCTCGATTTCGCCCTTTTCAAACAACTCACGGACGTAATGAAATCTTAAATCTATGTGTTTACTGCGCTTGTGCACCATCGGGTTCTTCAGCAAAAATTGTGCCCTTTGATTATCGCAATACATGTTCGTAGGTTCATTTACGTATCCGTCATATCCCATTTCACGCAACAACGCTCGAAGAAAAACAACATCTTTTGCGCCTTGACATAGAGCTATATATTCTGCCTCCATTGTACTGAGGGTAACGATAGACTGCTTTTTTGATTCCCAAGAAACCAGACCATCAGACATGAATACTACGTAACCGCTGTATGACTTGCGATCAGATACGTCACCAGCCCAGTCGGAATCTGTGTAGCACACCAAATTTTCGCCTGTAGATGAATAAGTAATTTTCGCTGCTGAACTCTGCTTCAAATATCGTAACACGTGCTTCGCTGCTTTAAAATGTTCTTCATGTGGATGATTATTAAATTGAGATAATTTAGATACAAAATGGGCGATATCTGGCCTAGATATTACCGCCAGGTACATCAACCCTCCGATTAAACTCTGGTATCGCATCGCGTCAATATCTTTACACTGCTTCTCACACTTCTTGAGTACCGTGCCATCAACCCAAGGTGTAGTTGCCGACTTGCATGAGTCCATTCCCCATGTTTTAAGAAGTTGATTCACATAATGTTCTTGATGAATTGATATTGTGCCAGTAGATGCATCTCTCTCTATTTCCATACCCAAATAAAACGATACCGGCCCTTTATCTACAGCTTCAACAAACTCATTTAGCTGCTTTAAAATAATTTTCGTCTGCCCCGCATTAGAGCAAGCTAACAGCATATCATCCACGTACAAACCAATAAGACACATGGAACCATACTCCCTCTTAAAATATACGCAACTATCCGCTTGATATCTTTTGAAGCCCATAGTAGTGAGGATTTCGGAGATCTTTTTGTTCCACTCGCGGCCTGCCTGTTTAAGACCGTAGATGGGTTTAATTAATTTGCACACCTTATTGGGGTATCTTGAACTTTCAAACGCTATTGGTTGTACCATGAAGACGTCTTCGTTTAAATCACCATTTAAATAAGCTGATACCACATCGACATGATTAACCACCAGTTGGTACTTCGCTGCTAAAGCCAACAACAATCGAATGGTCGAATGTCGTACAACAGGTGCGTAAGTCTCGGTGTAATCAATGTTGCGCCTTTGGGAGCACCCCTGAGCTACCAATCTCGCTTTGTACTTTTCCATACGACCACATGGTTTTCGCTTCTTGGTGAACACCCACCTACAACCAATGACGTTTTTATGTTTTGGTCGGTCCACCAACACCCACGTATTATTTTTAGTAAGCGAATCGAACTCTATTTGCATAGCTTCCTCCCAATATTCACGTTCTGGCGAAGACAAAGCTTCTTGTACAGTTTCAGGACTCTCAGCTATGTAATTTAAAACCTCTACCTCATTATACCGTCTTTTTGGTCTACCAACAGTACCTGTTCGTAATAATTTTTGTCTCCCTCGACCTCTTTTTCGCGTAACTACCGGGTCGTTTTCTTCATCTAAAGAATACCCCTCATCATCATCATCGCCATTGTCTTCGAGTTGCTCTTCAACAACACTTTCATTCTGAATTTCACCGCACTTGCCATCATCCGATGGAGATGACTCTTTTATTTCATTGTAGAACGGTACTTCTTCACTAACGTCTTCTTGTATTAAAATTGGTTCAAAAGACGATTCAAAAAATATACAATCACGAGCTATAACAATGCTTCGCTTGTTTTGATTATAAAGTCTATAGCCTTTAGCACTTCCGGCATAGCCAACAAATTTTAGTTTAGTGCCTTTTGTATCGAATTTGCCACCCTTATATGGCCCTTTCTTTAAAGCCACCACGTCACAGCCAAAAATTTTAAAATGTGACACCGAAGGTTTCCTTTTAAACCACACTTGATAAGGAGTTAAGTTTTTCAGCACTTTAGTTATTGTTCTATTTCTCAAGTACACCGATGTATTAATGGCTTCTCCCCACAAATATTGAGGCAATGTCGAACTTTCGAGTAAACAACGCGCCATTTCCACTAATGTTCTGTTCGCTCTCTCAGCCACGCCATTTTGTTGAGGCGAATAGCTAACTGAAGTTTGGTGAACAATACCCCTTTCACTAAAATACCGCTTAAACATCATATTATCAAACTCTTTACCATTATCACTTCTCACAGTTTTTATTTTCCGGCCTATCTGCGTCTCCGCAGTCACAGCAAAATGTTTAAATGCATCAAAAGCATCAGATTTATTTTTCAAAAAATACACTGTCATATAACGGGAGAAATCATCAATAAATGTAATGAAATATGACGCTCCCCCCAACGATTTAACCCGCATGGGACCACAAAGATCTGTATGAATCAAGTCCAGCACGTTTTCCGATAATACCCTACCATATGCACTGTAAGGCAAGCTACGAATTTTGCAAACAGCACAAGTTACACACTGATAATTATGAACGCCACTTATATTCAAACCTCGTACCAGATTTTTGTTTGACAGAATTCGCAAATCGTTTATATTTACATGTCCGAATCTTTTATGCCACTTTTCTAACATTTTATTTTCAATTAAGGCATTTAACTTTTCAACCGGTTCTCTAATTGTCATTTTAACAACAAATACACCACCGACCAACTTTGCTTTTAACATGCTTTCTCCTTCTTTTGTTTCCATTAATGCGTAATTTTTCGAAAATTTTATTGAATGACCGTATTCTATGGCTTTGCCAATTGAGAAAAAATTTGATTTTAGTTCTGGAACATACCACACATTTTGTAAAATTAAGTTCATAAATTCCGTTTTTAAGCTCACCGTACCTATACCTTCCGCATAAATTGTTTTTCCCGTTGCAAGCACTATTTCTTGCCTTCTGGGCTCAATTGAGTTGAAAAAACTTTGTTTCATACACATGTGCGAACTAGCACCACTGTCCAAAATCCACGTGTCACTATCATTTTTTCGCTCTTCAAACAAACAACATGCCTTTTCATTTATTTTTTCTTTAGGCATTGACACTTTACACTGGGCACGTATATGTCCCTTTTTGCCACATTTAAAACACACAATTTTTTGTCGACTTTTGAACTTGGCCAAAAACACCTTTTCAGCAGGAGTTGAACACTTTTCATTTTGGCGTATTTCGCTTTCCAAAATTTTTGACACCAACGCATCGAATTTCGGCAAGGTATCCCGGCTTTCAATAGCCACTACAAAACTTTCCATCTCATCAGGGAGACTACAGAGAAGCAAAATTGAGATGAAATCGTCTGGCACCACAATTCCTATTTCTCTAAGATCCTCAACAATTGAACGAAACTCATTTACACGCGCTGCGAACTTGTCTTGCATGGAATTTTTGAAGTGTATTATCTTTTTAAATAGAGCAACCTTACGCGCGGCACTATCTGTGCAATAAATTGAATTTAGGACCCGCCACGCTTCCTTTGAAGTTGCACAACTTTTTACGTGTATTAATTCACTAGATTTTACGCACAATGTAATTGTTGCCAATGCTTTCTGGTCACTTTTTACCCAGAGAGCCCTTGCAATCTCTTCGTCCGGCTTTTCGCCAACCACATATTCCCACAAATCTAATGTTACTAACAGGCTTTTTACCTGTACCGACCACGTCGCGTAATTGTCCTGGGAAAGTTTTTCAATATTTGCGATTGCACTCATTTTTCCGTATCAACGCGATACCCAAAAAAGAAACAAAATCAATTGCCCACGTGATCTGGGCCCATAACCAATGTAAGGCAATTTTACCTTTATATAACCGCAAAAGAAAAACGCACGTTTCCACTGCTCGGTTGCTTTATTTCAACTAACTGTACATATTAAAACTAAGAATAATGGCTGAACCAAAATGTACATGGCCAACTATGATTCTTACAAATCATGGCTTGCTATGATTCTTACAATCATTGTTTGCTGTAATTCCTATAATCATGGGTTGCTATGATTCTTACACTCATAACTATACAAATTCAGTTATAGTCCGCGAGCCAGGGGTCGATTTTGGACTGCATTTTTATACCGTTAAATTCTTGACTATACTTGTGTTTGGCTTTCATGAATTACGAAAGTGAACGTCAGCTGGCGCACCCGCGGTGGGTGTGATTGTGGGAGGGTACGAAACGTGTCGAAAAAAAATTTCTACCAACTCATTTTATACCGGCTGAAATTTTTTTCATGTATTGTTGACATTTAGAATAGTTGACATAGACATATTGTTGACACTTAGTAGAATAAAAAAAAATAGTCAGCTGCCGGTAGAGGGGGAAAACACGTCATAAGTATCATTTTCGCCATCATGGCAACACAATATTGACTAAATAAGTCTCTGTAATAATGTAACGGATTAAAAGAGTTAGTTCTAAACATTAATCTAAATGCATAAAATTGCATACACGAAACAGTTTTATTACGCGCAGAACCCTGCTGAGGAATAGTCAAATAATAACCGTCTTCACCTGTCACAAACATTACAGGATACTGTAGTGGACCATAGGACCGATGTAGCTCAGAAACTCTTTTGAGCTGTCCCTGGGACCTTTGTCTTCATCGACCAAGAGAACGGCTACCTCGTTTACAGTAGGAGCATTGTATCTGCCTCTGTGTGCTGTTTGTGGAGTGCGATCAGAATGAATAATTAGCTTTAAATTATGTGATGAGTTAAGTTCTAAGTTTTATTTAAAACTTCGTATATACACGTTATGATTATTCAAAGTGGTCTGTAATTCGCGAATCAAATCCATTTTTAAGGTTGGTGCGATGCTTGATCGCAATGATAACTGGTCTGCATCCGAAATAAAATATATTTGCAGGAACTGTGGGTTTTGGCCTGATGATGGTAAAAGGATACCAATGAGATGATACACCTGTCCTTCAATTTTAAAAGTGGGCATAAAATTTCCTTCCCTGATTTCTTTTGTGCCAAACGAAGTCATTTGAAAAATACTATTGTATTTACGTATGTTTGTTAAAAAATGACCAGATAATGGATGGTTATTAGTTAAAAGATTTTTTATTGGTTGTGGCGGCTCCTGAAGGTTAGGAAGACACACTTTACCTGAAGCACAACACATACCATTAGGTTCGTCCTCCAGAGCAGTTAGAGCAGATCTTATTCATGAATCCGATTTGGACGGACGCTTGTTGTGCATAATCAAGCTGCGGATCATATCTGAAAGCCAGTCTGTTCCTGTTAGCTAAAATTCGATTGCGCACTCTATTTGTGGACAACTGCTGTATCTCTGCTTGAGCTCTAAGTCGCTGCAAACGCTCGACACTCGACTCTCTTTCGCGCAACTGAGAGGTCCTTATATTTTGTTCATGAAGACGTTGGGAACGCTCCAGCCTCGACTCTTGAGCGCGTAGCTCAGAGGTTCTCAAGCTTTGTTCGGCAAGACGTTGGGAACGCTCTAGCCTCGACTCTCGTGCATGGAACTCAGAGGTTCTCTGATTTTGTTCAGCAAGGCGTTGTGAACGTTCAGGTGAAGATTCTCCTATAAGACGTATTTTTGCTGCTCGTGCTTGAGAACTATGTTTAGAAAGTTGAGACCTGGCTCTCTTAGGCATTTTCAAATGTTTAAGAAAATGTTAATAGCGTGTAATATTCTAGCTCTGAAAAGAACTGTTGTTTAGCCCTGAAAAGAAATATTGTGTAGCTCTGAGAAGGACTGTTGTTTAGCTCTGAGAAGAACTTTTGCGTAGGTGTAGTTTTAAGAACAAAATCTAAAAAAAATCTCATGAAAATTATTAGACTTCGCGCACGACCGCTGCGTAGGGAACCGACTTCGCGTCTGAGCCGCGCGGGTACCTTACTCATAGATCTAAACACCCCTCTCCCGCACGCGCACCCCTGGCCTTGGTGACGCCCACTTCGCAACGGGCCGTGCAGCAGAAATCGTAATATTTTAATTTCACCACAACTTCAAAACCAAACGTCCAATTTTAATCATTCAAAGACCAAATATTATCAACATAAACTGTACTTATTGACGAAATAATTTATTTTGATAAGGATTAATAGCACGAGTAAAATAAACGCGTTTAAATGTAGTCCAAAAAAATTCAAGATTTTTAAATAAAAATGTGGTTGTTGTGCCTCACTCGACATAGATAGGTAGGTATAGTGTGTCGCGGACTTTTTTGTAGATATTTATAAGATCTACAATAAATTATAACATTTTATGGTTCTATCTTTTGTAGTTTAGGCAGCGTACGCAAAATAAGTAACTTCTTTGGTTGATTTTTTTCAGCTTGTGTCCGAAAAATTAAAATATCTTACGGAACCCTATTTTTTCCAAAATAAAATATGGTCTATGCTACTCGTGGATAATGTAGCCTTCGAATGGTGAAAGAATTTTTAAAATCGGTCCAGTAATTTTTGAGCCTATTCATTACAACCAAATAAACAAACAAACAAAGTTTTCCTCTTTATAATATTAGTGTAGATGTAGATATATTTAATGGCTTGGACAGAGTAGCAATACTCCACGTTTATAAAGGGTGTTTTTTTTAGAGGTTAGGTTTTCAAGTTGGCACTACTTTTTTCGTAGATGGTCTTTTTGACAGCTGTCACTTGATTTATGCTCAGTTTGGTTTGCCATTTCATAATGAATAGACTTACACCTGAACAACGTTTGCAAATCGTGCAAATTTATTACGAAAATAATGGTTCGGTTCGCGCGACGCATCGAAGAAAATATTGTTCAGCGATGAAGCCCACTTTTGGTTGAATGGGTATGTCAATAAGCAAAATTGTCGCATTTGGAGTGAACATAATCCACAAGCCATTGCTGAGACGCCGTTATATCCTCAAAAAGTCACTGTTTGGTGTGCTTTATGGGAGAGGGAATCATTGGTTCATATTTCTTTACAAATGAAGCCGGCCATAATGTTACAGTCAATGGAGAGCGCTATAGAGCCAGGTCTTACATAGTAGCGGGGAGTATGGAACAATCCACCTATTATCTATCGTCACCATGTTGCCCCTGAGTTGTAACGTAGTGCTCCGACCGCCATTTTCTGTATCGCGCCTACGATAAACTGGATACCCATCCTCTCCGGTCTGGGTGTCGTTAATGAAACGGCGAGGGTAGTTTTTTGTGCAGACACCGTTCTTCATGCATGGTGCAGCTAAATTATGTTCTCCGCAGGGTCCATGTACCATATTTTTAGTTATAATGTCGTGTAGTACCGGATCAATTTGTTGAACTACATTTTATTAATACAGGTATTATAGTGAGCTATAATTAAATAGTTGAAATCCTTTAACGAAATACAAGTGATTTTTAGTAGATTTTAATTTCTTGAAATAATTATTTTTAAGCTTTTTGGAATCCTTACAATACCAGGGTAATTTATATGCTTAGCGAAATGTTATCCTACAAGTTTAGACAAAATTAACTTAAAGGCAGAAAAACTATTAAATGTGCCAAGTTCAGCAAATAAATTATCCCAATTAATATCAAGTAATAAGTCAAATGGAAAATATTTTTAGCAACATTTTATAGCGCAAATTTATTCCCCTTTCTTCGTCGATAAGATAAGCAACATTGTTCTATGTCATTTGGCAGCAGTTTGGTGAGAATTCATATAAAATGAGTAGCAAACACTCAATGTTAAGAGAGCAGGCATGACGTCAAACAGCTGACCACTTAAACTACAACAAAACGATGCTTCGTACTTAATAACAAACACGAAGACAGGTTTTTTTCGATTTCAATATATGTATGTAATAGAATAAAGTAAAGTAAATCCATATATGTATAAATAAGTGCGTATGTACAAACATTTGAAGTAGATGCAATATATTTACTGATGAGGACATGAAACCATCTTCATTATTTGGGAATCATCACATGAATACACGAAAATTTCACATGACAGCTGCCAAAAAATTTCAAATGTATGGTATTGTTTTTTTTAAAGAAGAATAAATTGCTGACATTACTGAGAGAGCAGAAGCGAACATTTACATTGAAGGTGAGTATGTTTGCCTGTGTGTGTATGTATGTATAACGCAATGAATGCAGTAATTAATGGTTTAAAGAGAATTCAGTGCATAAGAGCAAGAGTGCGAATGGCAAGCGTAGCAAAGTAAATGTAAGAGAGCAGCATTTCGTGCCAGATATCTACGAGTAAGAAAATTAAATAGATAAACGGAGTGGAAGAGGAAGAACAGGTGAGAGAATGAGAGACAATACTAACAAATTGTTTCGTTATTAGCAGTTGAAGGGGTTGGTGGACACAGAGGCAAATGACGGACAGAATTCAGATTACTGCGCTGACAAGGTGCGAATCGATGGATGGACTTCACTTAAGTTGGGAATATGACTTTTTCTGACTTTTTCTGACTTTTTCATGGTTATTAGTAGGGAATTAAAGCACTTTAGCAGCAATGAAGCAATACTTGTGTTGTATTTTTTTATGGGATAAGGTTTTAATGCAGGGATCAACAGTTTATAATTATAAAAACGTGTTTCTAATTTGTTTTTATTTAAATGATGAGCTCTGGTGAAAGGTCAAAACACTCAGTGTTATTCAGAAAAAACAGGCATGCACTTTAAATGGTAATTTAAAGATAGTAAGCAAAAAAAGAAAAAAAGAACATCTTAAATTGAAAGTAGAACAAATTGAGAAGGATTTTGAAGAAAATATAGGAAGAAAATACACTAATGGTGTTGAGCCTTTCTGCAAAACCAAACAAGGTAACGTGATAAACGATATAGAGAAAACCAAATATTTGGAAGGTGCCGCACGCAACGCAACACCTACCTTACATATCGGCAGCTATAGCTTTGTAAAAGTCAATGAAATCAAGGACCGCACAAGCCGGGATACAAAACTGTACTTCGCGCACACAAAACTGATGAAGTCGATACTACTTTCGAGAAACCTGAAGCTTTGAATATAAAAAACGCCATAAGACCTACACTCACATACGGTTGCGAAGTCTGGGTATTGAAAACAAATGAAGTCGATCAATTGATTTGTTTCGAAAGAAAGATTCTCAGAAAGATATATCGCCCTATACGACTTGAAGATGATGTCTACCGCATTCGGTACAATGACGAGTTAGAGACACTTATCAGAGATGCAAATACTATCAGATAAAGCGGAAAGATTTCGATGGTAAAAAATGAGTAATAATATAATATAATCGGGAAAAAGGGTATCCGAAACAAATCCACAAGGCGAGGGAAGGTCCGCCAAGAAAAATATGGCGAGATGGCATAGAAGAAGACTAACGAACTATGGGCATATCTGATGTCAAATTAAAAGCTGAAAATCAAGTGACGTGGAGCCGAATTGTAGAGAAAGCAGTGGTTCACCCCAAACTGTGATGCAATTTTGATGCTGATAATAAAAAATTTAGTAGAAAAAAAGTATTTTGCAAAATTTTCAACTTATAATTGGCTCAAAGGGTGTATATGGGTGTTTGGCCGAGCTCCGCCTCTTATTTGTGGTGTGCGTCTTGATGTTGTTTCACAATTGGAGAGACCTACAGTATCAAGCCGACTCCAAACGGCAGATATGTTTCATGAGGAGCTTTTTCATTACAGAAATACACTCGGAGGTTTGCCATTGCCTACCGAGGGGCGCCCGCTATTAGAAAAAAAACTTTTTATTCATTTTGGTCTTTCACGGAGATTTGAACCTACGTTGTTTCTGAATTCCGAATGTTAGTCACGCACCAACCCATTCGGCTACGGCGGCCGCCAACTTTGCTGTCTTTATTTCTAAGTTTAAGCCGATTTGAATTGTTCAAGCTTCATGACATCCAAGAAAGATTTTCTGGCGCTACTCTATGTCCACTAGCGGCTTTTATTCATTTATGTTTTTTTCTCTTGCTTACTCCTTTGCGTAGCGTAGGGTCTCTACAAGACTATTTCAACGTACGCGGTTGGATGCTATCGTCTCAGCATTGTCCAAGTTTGTGTTCATGGAATATAACTCATGTCGAATGGATCTTTTCCAGGTGTTCTTTGGCCGGCCGCGGCTTCTTATTCCTTGAGGACTCCAATCTAGGGCTATGCTTGTGGTGCTGTTGGGCGGTTTTCTAAGTGCTTGACCTATCCAACTCTATTTCCTGCGTGATAGCTAGCGTAAGTTGGACTCGTCATTCGTCTGTCTGTTTTTTATTTATAGTTCAGTTTAATTCTGTGTAAATCTCAAAAGTGCCTTTTCAATCATACTAAACTCTGTAGTATCAAACACGCCTTGATTGGCTACAAACAGATCTGAGTTTTTCCGGTAAATGGTGGAGCTTTTGTTTGGATCTGAGTTTTTCCGGTAAATGGTGGACCTTTTTTTTAATTTATTATTGTGAATATTTTTTAAACGAGTCTCTTTATATCAGCTAAAATGTATGCAAAAATTAAAAATTAAAAAAAGCAAATTTTTATTTAGTCATGAGAACCGTAATTGGGATTAGAATTCAGTGTTTTTACGATTTTAAAAAAAGGCTGCGTTCTCATTTAGTCCGTTTGATAAGCTTTTGTTGTTAAATGTCATGAGTTGTATAAAAGTATCAGGCATCATTTCGCGCTTATAAATAACGTTTTTATTATAACTGGAGCTCGCCTATTTTTCATGCATTTGACCTTTAACCCTCCGTTGGGCAACCGGTTCTGCCCATACTGACTTTTTCGACTTTGGACGTGAATTTAACATATTTTTATTTTAGCTAAGGACTTGGGCTTCCAGGTAGATTCCTAAAATTGTGTTTTTTTTTATTTATTTATGGATATAACCTTTTAAATAGGATCCTCGAATAGGGCGAAAAAAAGGCCAGAACCGGACGCCCAACCGAAGGTTTTAAAAAAGGTGCCCAAATAAGTCACCATGCAAGTGCCTAATTTTATTTGTTAGCTATATTCGTTAGTAAAGGATTTTTTAAAAAGAGGTGTTATTTTCATTTTTAAAGAAAAATGCTATTTTTTAATATAAATGATCGGATGTTCATTTCATTATAAAGAGGGAAGTACGCCATTAATAGCGGAAAATAACATCAGGCAAATGACCACCAAGAACCCACTTACAGGATAATATCTTTTTCATGTAATTTTTCATAACCGAATTGCGAAGTGGCTGCCCTATGTTCTCGATTGCGACACGTATTCCATCTTTGAGGTCTTGAATCGACCCTGGGCTGTTGGCTGTTGGCGTAGACCTTCTCTTTCACGTGGCCCCAAAGAAAAAGTCACAAGATGTTAAATCACAAGATCTCGGTGGCCAATTGTGATCACCTCTTTGAGAGATGGACCGTGGACCGGAAACTTTTCCCGTAAACGATCAATGGTTTCGTTCCTTGTGTGACACGTAGCGCCGTTTTGTTGAAAATAAATGTTATCCAGATCAATACCATTAAATTCTGGTCATAAAAAATCGTTAATCATTTCTCGATAGCGCAATCCATTCACCCATACCGGCTGTTATTGGAAAATCCTTTATATTAAAGAAAATAGAAAAATATTTCAAAATAAATAGATATAAAAAACTTTCTTTGTATCTTTCAGGTTTTCGATCCACCATATTTACGTTGCGCATATGTACATATAATTATAGTGAGCTGTCCATAGTTTTTGTAAGAAACTAAAACTTTCCGAACCTCCTCATTAAAGCCAAAAACATTCTACCAATTAACAATCCCTCTGTCCTTCTTCTACTTGTCATACTTCCCATTTCACGCGCTCGCCTAGCCGCCGTTGAACGCTCGTATCAGCGCCGCCGCCACAACTGTGCGTGCTCACCGCGCCACTGAGTGCTGCTCTCCACTCTGTATACAAAAAGTTGACTCACATTTGGTGGGCTGTCATTCGTAAAATAGCGCTCGGTCGTGTTGGTTGTGTGTATCTGCGAGATACTTCATTCATTCGGTGTTCTTTTAGTAAAGTTTTACCTTTAAAATTTTTCCGAAGTTTTCGCAAATAAAGGAGCAAATATTTTGTGATTTTTGAAAACAAAAACGCTCACAACTTCCTACAACGTCGAAGAGTCGTTCAAAACGAAATAAAAGCACAAAAGTGACTTTATTAAAGTTTTTTATTTGCTCGAATTGCATAAAAAAAATCACAAAAAACGAAAAAAATATTTCGTAATCCGCACAAAGTTGATTCCAACAGCATTAAAACAAAAGCAACAAACGTGTTAGCGGCGAGAAACGCATCTGAACAAAAACATAACAGACGTACGCAGCAGCAAACGGGAAGAGTTGACAGTGATCAGACAAAAGTGCAATTTGCATACCAGTTAACAAATAAATAATTACAATCGACACCCAAACAACACAAAACTCACGAAAAGACACACAAAAAAAAAAAAAAAATATAAAAATTATCGAATTTGTTGTACACACATAAATGGGATGTAATTTATTCTCTCCGTACGAATCGCTCAAAAAATCGTTCGTTATAATTTAATTTTTCTGTTAAATTTACTGAAAATTGGCATAGAAGGCCCAAGTGAAAGTGTCAAGTCAAAAATTGAATTGGATTTTGTTGTCTGACACAATAGCTAAACGAAAACGCAAAATATACTCGTAATAAAAACAGCCAAATAAGAAGAAGCGCTGGTGTGATTTTATTGGGATTTTACCAAAAACCAAAATTAACAAAAAAAATAAAAAATCTTTGAAGCCAAAAAACCCAAAGCAAAGCGAAAAAACGAAAGCCAAAGTATTTCCCAGTGAAACTTAATTAAAATAAAATCTAAAAATCAATCAAGGCGAGCGCCACAGCAGAATTGCCACAATAGCGAGTGCAACTTTTTTACAATAAAAGCGAAAAGAGCAACAATAATAACAGCAATAATGAGCGGATACAGAGAGATGTCCAAACTGGAGAACAGTCGGTAGGTGTTGAAATTATTTACGGTGGAACCAACTACATTCGGTCGTAGATATTCTTATATAAAAAATCGTTGTATTTTAGCAGTTAATAGACTATTAACTGGCTAACTAACTAAGTTGACTAACGCAATAATGAAAAACGAGCATTAAACACACTGACATGTGTTTTCAAAGATTTAAAGCTCAGGAAAAATGTAATTATTCGTAACAACTCAAAAATGACGAAAATCATATTTGTGCTAATCAAAATATTATATTTGCTAAGGAAAACGAAAGGCGCGCTGAGTTCATCAAAAAAACCGAACCGACGTGTGAGGTTAATGTGTGAGCTTTACGCCCATATCTTCATATGTATTTGCTTACGTACATACATATATCTGCCTCAGCATATGTTGGTCAAGCGAATAATTGCAATACTTTCCACCCCCTCTGTTATTTATAGTTTACTTTGCACTTTTTTCCCCTACTCATAGATATTCTGTTCTCTTTGAGCTCGTGAAAATCTCTTCAGTAAATTCGCAGGCGAACTGTGCAAAATACTGCTGAATGAACATGATTTTGGTGCGTGCTGCCGTCACCAGACCATCATCAGTAATACACATACACATGCACTTTTATTCATTCGCATAGATTTGGTATGCAGAAAACCGCGCCACACTGTGACGTATGAAGAGCAAAAATGTATCGTACGATACGGTGTGGTGCGGCAATGTGTGCGTAAGAGGAGAAATGCGGGGAGTCTTCTGCTGTACTTAAATGTGTATGCATGTATGAGTATGTATGTGTGTGCTTCTTAAATAAATGGATTCTCCCATCAACGGCTTTTTTGTTTTTTTGGACAGTACTTGGCTCGGCTTTGAGTGCAATGAATACAGTGTCGTTTTACTGGTATTTTACGTGTTGAAAAATTATAAAGAAATGTAGATACATAGGTGTAGTAAAATATGTAAAGAAATGAAGAGCTAAATTTGGGGTTTCCAGCGTTTTGTTCTGCCACTTATGCTGCATATTTTCGCTGGCAAAATAGTCAGGTAAATTTTACTGTTGTTGCTTAATTGGGTTAAGAACCTTTCACCTTTAACTTACACCAAAGTAGTAAATAGTTTCCATGATATGCGGTTCTACGTTACCGAAGCGAACCGGAGTTATATACCGCCAAGACAGTCATTCCAGCAGCATTTCCCAAACATTCCTCTTTTATACCTCTATTATTTGTTCATGTACGAAAAATAATTGTTGAAATAAACCAGCAGTTTTTCAAAAGAAAAAGAAAAGTTTTATATTTTTCTTCCCGCATACTGTAATGGAAATTAAAACTCGTCTTTTTGAATACCTAACCATTACGAGTAGGAGACAAAAATGCCTACAAAGGGTGGTTAAGTTTCAAGGGCCGGTGTTGATTTTGAATAAAATACAATTTTTTTAGGAAATTATTGTCATTTCTCTTTACTATGATAATATTGGTACAGCTCAATTACGTGTGGAAGAAAATATCGGCCAAATGTATGCCGCGGCCTCGGCGGCACACCTCAAAAGACCACCAAATGCAAATAGTTCCTTATCTAAAGGGTGGTTAAGTTTGAAGGGCCGGTGTTGATTTTGAATAAAATACAATTTTTTAGGAAATTATTATCATTTCTCCTTATTATGATAATATTGGTATCGCTCAATTACGTATGTACCAAATTTTCGATGACGCTGAGGCAAAATTGAGATTCTATGCCGTTAATGTGCCGAATTATTTCATCCTTTAGCTCTTGAATTGTTGTTGGGTTATCGACGTACACCTTTTCCTTGTATTTTGTTCAACGGTGATGTTGACGTTTAGGTGTGGTTCACATTCAACATCGGCCCTTGAAATTTAACCACCCTGAAATTAAAAAATAAAAATAAAATGGTGTAAAATTTGCCACCACCTCCACCACCTTCGTTAAAAGTTTCACCTCGGGAAATTTCTTAAATTTTTCTTTTCTTTCTTGAATTTATTAATTATTAGTTTATTTGTTTATAATATCGACCATAAATTTTTAATTAAAGAATGTATTTTATAGCTTTTTAAATATTGGAAATACGTTAATGTAGTTGTCGAACGCCGCATTTAAAATTTTTTTTAGTATTTCTGTTATTTCGGTTTACAATTTCAATGATATTGGTTTTTTGAGTCTTGTACGTCGGCTGTAAATTTTTTTTTACAGCAAATATTTTTATTTATCCAATATGTCGCACAGATTTGAAATGTTTACTATACACAACGGGCTGATGGGATATAATTTAATTTTCCTTAATCCATATCGAATATAAATGTGATGCTTAAAAATAAAAAATAAAATCTATTCAGTGGGTCGCTGATTTTTAATCCTTATTAAAGTAACATTTCTAATTTTTCACTAAAGATATAAGTCAGCTTTAAACAGTTTCTCTATTCTTTGAATTTTCTTTGAATATTTTTAATGCTATAAAGCGAGCAGTATTTATTGTGTTTAAACGCCTTGAAGTTATTAAATTGACAGCTTACATTTGTAATTGTTGTCTAGCTAAACACCTGGGTAGCTGCGAATAATTAAAGCTATTTAAAATTTAATTTGCATATTAGTAAGTATTTTGAAGATTTGAAAATGTGTGCAACTAAGTTTTAACAAACTTGGCATACGAAAGAAAAAAATACCTGTATGGACTTGTAAATAAACTTTTGATTTAAGAAAGAAGTACTTCACAGATTTTTATTGCCTCAAAAAATATTGAACTTATTAAATTAGCGGAAAGCAAAATACGCGAGAATTAAAAACAATTTTCACAAATATAATTCCTAAAATAACAGTTTTTAAATTTAAGTTCTAAATCATCCTTGGGTGAAAACCTTAAAACCATTTTTTTTAGTTTATAGCCCTAAGTTTAAGCTTTTAATTTCGATATACATTAAAAAGTAAAATGCATATATGGAACGAATTCATAGCGCCAGCTTATTCAAAGAAAAATTGTTTTGCAAATTTATTTACGCTTAATTTAAATAAATAAATAGTAAATAAAATACAGATGACTCTAAAGCATTTAAATTCAATGCCTACGTATAAAAAAATATTTGCACAACCCACTTCTGTGAACTTTTTACAATACGAGTTATTTGAACTTAGCAGTTTGTACTTTAGGCCTTTCATGGGAAATTTCAATACTTTATTCAAACTTTCGTCAAGTTGGGAGTCTAAGACGACAGAGACACATGTATACACTTATATAAGTATGAGTAATAAATTGAAGATACGGCCTTGTCATGAATTTCATTCTAATAAATATCCCTTCACTCGATTTGTTTTGTTTTGCAATTTAAAATAATAGATAGGTAGGTATAGTGGTTGTCGGTTGACACACCTAGGCCTGCTGTAGGCCCATTGTGATGCCACCGGGGCTGTCCCCTCTTCTCACTCTACATTGTCCTCATTGAACTAATCTGTGGCTTTAATATACTATATCTAACAAGACTTGTTATTTTTATATTGGCAACTTCTGCCAAGTTATTCAGGGAACTTTTTCCTAAAATATTGAACCTTCTTCTATCCAGAGCCATGCACCCGCATAGCGAGTGTTCTATAGTATCTTCTTCTTCGATGTCGTTACAGCTTCTGCAATAGTCGTTATAGGGCGCTCCCAGTCTGCCGGCATGGCTGCCAATCAGACAATGCCCTGTTAGGACCCCGAGAAGATTTGTCATGTTTTTCTGTTTAGTTTCAACAGTCGGTTTGTGCGGTCCATGTTCCACTCTGGCCACGCCATTCTACTAGTTGCACAGGTCAGGGACTGAGACCATAGCCTGTTGGCAGCACTGATAGTGTGTTTATCTATAAGCATCTTACAAGTTGCTAAAGGTATAGGTATGTTCGCTTTGTCTGGTTGGATCGGTAATGTGGTACCCAATCTCGCTACTTCATCTGCTTTTCAGTTGCCTTCTATGTCTCTATGACCCGGCACCCAGAGCAGGTTTATTACAAAGTAGTGTGATAAGCTCACTGCAAATTCATGATACTTATGCAACGAAGCAAATTAATGTTTTTGGGTGAGAAGTAGATGTAGAAGTAGGTAAGTGAAAATATGCTAAAAAGCTTAAGGAGATGCTTCGTCAAAAGTTTAAATGGATTAATGTATAAGACACCCGAATTTCTTTTTACACGGTAGATACGTTTTTTGGAAAATCGTGAAATAAATCGTGTAAAAAAATACGTGAGCCATATTGAATGTTTGGGGATGGGTTCCACAACTGTAAAAAATCGTGTAAGTTAAAAGGATAAAAATCTAAACGTTATCGATAGTTCCTTTAAAATCTAAAATGCCTGAATGGAATCGATGAAACCAACATTGCACGCGATTAGCTGTTACAGTATCGACATCATAAACACCATTCACAATTTCAACAGCTTGGCTTGTAATTTCGCCTTTAACAAAGAAAAATTTTAAAATGTACCGAATTTGATCTTTGTTGATTTCCATGTTTAACACCCTGTAACCTGAATGGAACAGTAAAACAATTTTTTCAGTGTGAAATGTCACCCTGACAGCGAGCATAAACTTTAAATTGTTTGATCGATGCTTTACGAGATACTTTACTTTAGCCATCTACCGAGAAAATAATGGATTTATTTTTCCCCAAGTTAATATTTATAAAAAAAGCATTCATTTTTATTATAGAAAATTTAAAATGAGTGTGCAATTAAAATTCATTTCGATTCAAAACAATAGTACAAATTCAATTTAAAATTAGAAAAAACAATCGATCCAGTGCATGGGCTAGACCAAAAATGCTGGAATCAGTAGATATGTCAGATATGTATGTATGTACAACCCATCTGTCGGGTTTTATTCAAATTATTAACGGCTTCTGTTGGTTTTTTTGTTGTAACAAAGTCTGTTATCAGCGCCCATCTTTTGCTTGCTCGAATTGTTAGCACACGGTGGCGCAAAATTAATCACCCTATCGGAAAATGTATAATATTTGCAACTTGCGCTGTACGTCAGTCACATAAATAAAATAAAAATTGTAAATATGAAGAAAAATAAATTAAAATATACCTAAGCATATTTCTTGGCAAATTACAACTTAACAAATGTTTTTTTCATACTATGTTGTTGAAGTTTTTAATTTTTTTATTTTTAATTTTGAAATTTTCTGCATAAACAGAAACATATGCGCTTAATGAGGTTATTACACTGTGCAACTATGACACAATACAATAAAAATGTATGCTCACCTATGTATATCCAAAAAAAAAAGAGTACCAACAAGCAAAATACAAAATCTTATACACGTACACGCCTCTGTGCATGCTAAGCATGTATAGGTACAGTGTTTGGAGTGTTTGCGAGTAGCAAATCAAACTAATTTTGCATTTTTATTGTACTAAATACAAATGTACATACATACATACATATAAACACACATAGGTACGTACTTCTATATGTGTGCATGCATATCATTGCTGCTCATACAAGTTTCTATGGGCTTGTAGTTGAAAGAGGGAGGGAGAGAAAAATTGTATGCAGAAAACATATGACAGAGTTGTACAAAGAAATCATATGAGCACTTAGGAGCAAGAAGAAGCAGAAAAAGCATCATATCATAGTTATGTCAACAGCTGAGTTAGAGATTCTGCGAGCAATGGAGGCTTTTTTTGCTCCCATTGCGTATGTCAGATATTTGCAACAATTTTTTTGTTTTTTTTTTCAACATCGACAACATTCATTTCAGCAACAAATTTTTCATAGTTGCATAGACTTGTTTGTAGAGGAAATACTTTTCTTTTTCGGCAGCGTGAGAGTTTCAAATGAGAGCAGCGGACAAAAAGGGGCAGATAGTTGTTATGGAACTTTGTGAGAGTGAATGCGCCGTTTTTTAGTCGAATGCTGGAGTTTCGAAAATTCGTAAATTTACCAAAGTAGTAGCGAAAAACAGACAATTTCTGGTGGCAATTAAAATTGCTTAATTTCAAATTAATGATACACTCACTTGGATGTTATGTATACAAAGTATAGGTGATTTTTTTGTTTTTTTTTTTTTGCTTTTTTTATTGCTTTTGCTTATAATTGGTTGTAGTCTTTATACGTACATACATACTTACATACATATGTATATTTCGTTTTTTATATGAATGTCTGTGCGGTTTTTCTTTCGGTTGCCGTGATAATGGCGTGACGTTGTCAAATTTTCATGTACTAATTGCACATTTTGCTGTTGTTTTCGTACGTATACGAAAATTATTTGGTTACCGGACCTGACATAACTCGTAGAAATGTTTGGAAAATGTATGTACCTGTAGGTTTGCATATCAAGTGAATAAATTTCTGTGAAGTGCTTGCACGTCAATGAGTAAACTTTAAGACTCATTTATCATCACCCTAATCGATATTTGTATGTGATTTACTTTTATTATCAGTTAGCGCCTAATAACACTTAGTAGTCGGCGCATTACTCATTTCAAACTGTTAATTTCCTGCCTATGAATCATTTACAACCAAAATACTAGTTGGGCTCAAAAAAATTATTGTAATACATACTGCTTATATGTAGGTATGTGTATATATTTTAGTGCGATACATATGTATGTGTGCATACATAGGTACACGCATGAACACACATACAAAGGGTCTCCCAAAAGATGCGCCTAGATGTTGTTTTAAAATACAATTTAGACTATTTCAGGTTTCACTATTTTTTATTCAAAATGCGGTGAAAAATGTACGTCTATGGGTAATATCCGCCAAACAGTCGATTCATGAATGCCTAAATAAATGCTGGTTAAGTTTCAAGGGCCGGTGTTGATTTTGAATAAAATACATTTTTTTTAGGAAATTATTGTCATTTCTCTTTATTATGATAATATTGGTATGGCTCAATTACATATGGAACAAAATATCGGCCAAATGGCCGCCGCGGCCTCGCCGGCACACCTCCATCCGATGCTCCAATTTTTTCGTTGACGCTGAGGCATAATTGAGG